>APFE031161515.1:12006-29082 GCA_000404065.3 Pinus taeda | reverse complement strand
TTAAGTGAATGAAAAATTCTAGGATTCATAGTGTCAAAAACTGGAATTAACATTGACCCTGACAGAATCAAAGAAATTTCTGAAATTTCCCTACCTCACAACAAAAAAGCCATGCAATCTTTCCTTGGTCAAATCAACTTTGTAAAGAGATTCGTTCTGTGTTTTTCAAGAATCGTGTCTCCCTTACAAACTATGATAAAAAAGAACTCAAACTTCAAGTGGGGTCAAGACGAATCTGAGGCATTCAATCTAATCAAACAAGCAATTGTCAATGCTCCATCTTTAGCAACTCCCCATTTTTCAGAGCCTTTTGTTTTATATACATTTGCATCTGACAGATCATACACAAGCGATACTTAGGCAAATAAAGAGAGGGAAGAAGCCTTGATTGCTTTCTTCAGTTCAAATTTACAGTGAGATGAATTAAATTATTCAGATGTGGAGAAATAGGCTTACGCTGTTTTCAAAACAATCAAATATTTCAGACCCTTTTTACTCAAAACCCACACAAACATCATTGTATCATTTCCAACAGTAAGAAATCTTTTAGTACAAAAAGAGGTGGGTGAGAAAAGAGCCAATTGGGTTACTGCCTTACAGGAATATGATGTAGAAATCAAACCAGCAAGTATTGTAAAAGGTCAAGGCTTTTGAAAAATGTTGGCTGAAGCATTGCTGATATCTGAAATTCCATCTAGAGACATACAAGTGTACGAGGTAAGCCTAAACGATAATGAATCATTATATGCCGATATCATTTATTATCTGAATAATGGGTATGCCCCTTCACACCTGATCATACTAAGAAAAGAGCTCTAAGATTGAAAGCCAAACAACATCAACTCTTGAATGATGTTCTTTTTAGGATAAATTATGATTCTGTTCCACTTATATGTCTTGAAGAATCTGAAGCTAAAAAAGTTTTGCAGGAACTCCATGACGGGCCAACATGCAGACACTATGCTGGAGATGCTACTGCACATAAAATATTACGAGTAGGATATTACTGGCCCACATTATTCAAAGACTCGCACAATTACATGAGGAAATGTCAAATCTTCCAAACCGCAGCTGGGAGATAGAAGAAACCATCCTTGCCACTATAGCCAGTCAAAATTGAGCAACCTTTTGATCAGTGGGGATTGGACATAATAGGTGAGATTGTTCCTCACTCTTCTAAGCAGCATAGATACATCCTTATAGCAATAGATTACTTTACTAAATGGGTAGTAGCAGTTCCACTCAAGATGTGTAATGTTGAACATATCATTGAATTTATAGATCAATTCATAATCCCCAGGTTTGGATTGCCTTCCACTTTAATGTTTGATAATGTATCATACTTTTCTGGAAATGCAATGACTGAATTTGCACTTAAAAGAGGTTTCAAACTTAAATATTTTTCCAATTATTACCCACAGGGAAATAGGTTAGCTGAATCTACAAATAAAAACCTAATCAGGATTATGAAATGAACAGTTGACCAAAATCATAAAAATTGGCATAAGTCTTTAATAGACGCTTTATGGGCAGATCGAATAACACAAAAAGTTTCAATTGGCACTTCTCCATTCAATTTAGTTTATGGAAAAGAAGTGGTTCTCCCGACTCATTTAGCAATCCCCTCTTTGTCTTTAGTTCAATATATTGATGAAGTACCAACTTCCTCCTTACAACTAAGGCAAATGGAAATAATCAAGTTAGAAGAACAAAGAGAGCATGCCAAAATAACTCACGCTCATCATCAAGCATTAGTAAAATCCTCTTTTGATTCAAATATAATGACCAAAAAATATTTTCAGGTGGGAGATCTAGTTTTAAAATGGGACAAGGCCCAAGAGGAAAAAGGGAAACATATAAAATTACAACGAATGTGGCTTGGTCCTTTTCAGATTATAGAAGTCATAGGTCCATCCACTTTTATGTTGTAGGATTTAGCAGGAAAAAGAGATTCTTTACCTGTTAATGGTTAGATCCTTAAAAAATATTTTCCCTAGAAGATTACTCTTCTATTTTGTAGATTAGATTTTTATTTTCATAAAACCAGTTGTGAATGGTTATGTTAGGAATTTATGAAAAAGACACCAATTCTCTTTCAGATTTTGAGCTTTCACTTATATAAATAGAAAATATTTTGGAAAATTAATCTTTATTGTAGAAAGATACAGTTAAAAGACTCTGGCCTAGATATGATACTAGTTTCAACTTCATAAAATTTGATGAAAACAACCTTTAGTGAGAAATTGTTTTATATCAGTGTAATGAAAGGTATCAATAACAAAATAAAGATTCTCTGTAGAACAACTCTTTCCAAAAAACTCTACTATTGTCTTCTAGAGCTATCTTAAGGAAACAATGACTTCCTCCCTACTAAGGAAATCACAAGTTTCAGAGGAATAATTCAAGGATACCCTTTATCTTAAAGAGTAAGAGGTCTCATTAGGAGCCGTATTATCATAATCACAGATATTATAACTTGCTGACTTTGCTAAAACTGCATACCACAACCGGGCAATGACTTAAGATTGTTCCAATCAAATGGCAAGAGGTCTCATCACAAGCCAGCTTGTTCAGCAAAGTTATAAATCAAGTGAATGACTCTGTCATAAATTGGCCATCAAGCCAAGACATTGTTCTTTAAGAATAAAAGAAAATCAAATGCAATAAGTGTTGATGTGGATTCTTCTTTGAGAATTGTAGGTTTCTTTATGTAGGATTCAAGATCATTGTTGGGTAACAGGTAACCCTATCGAGGCTATGAACGCCTGCTGGCAGTAGAGGCTCTACCTACGACAAATGAGCATATTTAAAACTGGTTTACAGAGAAGAATTTGTTTTATCTTTATAAACCAAGTAATGACTGATGTAAATACAAGGACTAGCTTGAGGGAGAAAATAACCAAAGTTGAAAATAGTTGAAACAAAATATCATTGACAGGTTAGAGCATAATGTACTTTATCTTTCTATAATAAAGTTTAACTTTCTGTAAAAATTTCTGTTTTGGAATTTTAGAAAATTCAAAACGAAATATAGAGATAACTGGTTCTTCCAAGTGAATTTCCAATTGTTGTGGCCACCAACAACCCCCTTTTTTTTAGTGTTATGACTAATACTAAATAAGTGGGGACCCTTAGCTAAAAATTCAAAAGAATCAATTAGTGATTGTATTTCCTTTTCAATAAAACTTACCATCGTAAATTTAAGAAAAGACCTTTGTGAAATCTAAAAAACTTAAGTTTTGTGATGAGGGAAGACAAAATCAGTCCTTAAAGGATATCGCAGAAAAGATAACAGCATGCCTACTTACAAGCTAAACTCTAAAATCGCGAGAATGCGATGTGAAATTGCATAAGGATAAACATATATCGCGTCACAAGTCTTAGAAGCACACTTATAATAAAAAGCCACAGAAAACGCCGATATGCGATAGTTCATATTGCAAAATCGCACCTCGCAAGAAACTGCTTAACACAAAACATGCATATATTATGATTCTGCAATGTTGCGATTATCCGATATTGCGACCATGCGATATTGCGACCCTGAGATGTTTCGATTATGCGATATTGCGACCATGCGATACCGCGATTATGCGATGCAGTGATCTGCGATATTGCAAAGCAAATCGCAAAATCTTCCCATCACAACTTTTTCTGGTTCATTATTCAATAAAAAGTGTTTCCATTAAACGAGATTGGTTATGTGCTTTAATGCTCATTAATGAAGTAGTTTCCAGTTGTTAATGAAATATAGTTTTGAGTTTATTGAAGAGCCAGTTCACATAAGGTGGCATATTTTTAAATGTCTTCGGTAGTCAAAGCATTCCCGTCATTATTTATTATCATTACTCTCACCTCAGTTGTAAATTGTAGGAACGAAGGAGAAAAGGTTATACAAAGCAGTGTACAGGAAACTACGATGAAGATAGGTGAGGCTCTAATGTCTGAAGATGAAGAAATGGCACCCTTATACACAGAAACCGCATGCAACAGAAACGCAGGTATTTTCACCTGGGAAGGCATACATAATCTACTTGAGGAAATAAATCCTAAGGTAATACGATTTATAGTTACTACAGACTCATCAGAGTTTCTAAAACCTCAGTTACAGATTTAGCTTGTTTAGTTCTGCGTCGAGTAGCAGCAAGACCCAATCTTCCAAAAGAAAGCACGCAAGAGGTAGAAAACGCATCAAGGAAGCCCAGATCGAGAAACAGAGGGAGTTTCCCATGCGCGATTAGCACTTAGCGCTTAGCGCTAATCACGCATCGCCATGAAAAAAATTTTAAAGAACCATAACAGCTATAATTAGAATAAAGACAGAGGGCTCAAGAAAAGGCAGATTAACTAAGTTAAATTTAGTTTTTTACTAGGTTTACTCAGTAGAACCACATAGCAGGTGCATGACTCTGAAACAAGCATCATAAATTCTGCCGAAAAGATGGCACCATCTCTAGCAGTTTCCGTTTTCATAGGACAACTAAAGGCCAAGGTCGGCCAACCAAATTCACTCAAGCAAATGCTAAATGCTTGCGATATAAAGGAGAAAGTACAAAAATAGTTAGCTTTAGATTTAATTTTACAAATAGTTTTATTTTATTTTGCCTAGAAAAAGGACGGTCATTTAAACCGTATCCTAAATTTTTGTAAATAAGTTATTTTTAGACATAGTTAGTAGTATTTAAACCCATCTCATGCATTTAGAGAAGGGTCCAGAAATTTATCAAAAAATTGTCCTCAGAACATGCACTTTTGCACCCTCCGAGGAGGTTTTCGCGAATGAATGGAACAAGATTTATTGATTTTTTCATCTGATATCTACTACTGATGTTGCACTTCTGTACTCTTAGTTGATGTTGGATTGAGAAGAGATAAATCACTATCGCTTGAAGCTCATGAGTAGAACTAGTTATAAATGGTACTTCTATCTCTTAACTGTTTCTATCTCTATCTCCTACGTTAGAGTGATATTTAAGCTTAGTTGTTTATATGTTAACGCTTGAATGCATGGGTTATAATTTGGCACTTTTGTATGGTGATAGCTATTTATTTGTGCTTAATATATAAGTAGCTTACTGTGTGATATGTTTTTCACAATTGTTTCATCTAACTTTTTGCGTGAAGTGGTTTATCTATATTGAATTCTTTTCTTATAACATTTAAATGATCTTTATTACCAATTGTTATTTGAAACCATTTTAGATCGCACAAAAGGAAGATTACACCCCGGGTTAGTATAGACTTAGATATTTCTATTTATTAGAATACAATAGCATGTCATTAGATTAGAGTTAGAATTAGAACATCTTAATTAAAAACTATTAAACAAGAAATATCAATATTTCTCTCACACACACGTAAATTGGGAAACTGGTCCCATATCCCCAGTCGGACCCGCTAGACCAAACAGAAAAGGAGCTGCCAACCAAGGTCCGGACCAGGCGGGTATCCCCCATGTTGCTGACCTGATTTTGGGGCTTCAACAGGGTGTAAAAATTATGTTATTAATGAGGGTGGAAAATAAATCTAATGTATTTGGAAAATTTCGAAGAATTTAAGGATCGTGTGGAGAATCAGGAGTAAAGGTGTTGAAAACTAATAATGGAGGAGATTTCTAGGAGAAACAAATTGAGGAGTTATGTAAGAAGTGTAGTATATATGTTCAAGAAGAATACTACCCAATACGCACCTCAACATAATGGGGTTGTATAAAGCATGAATGGGATGTTTATGGAAAAGGAAAAGAGCACTCAATGGTTCTTGATTAGGATACAAATTTTGGGAAACTTGAAAGGCATTAGATACTACACAATACCTAGTAAATTGATAACCCTCATCAACATTAGTTTACAAAACTTTGATGCAGAATGTATTGATAAAGAATCCTAGTTTAAACATTTTATAATTCTTTGTTGTGATGCTTATGTACATGTTCCAAAATAAGACTAAAATGTGTACCTTTATTGGTTATAAAAGGAATAAATTTTAGAACCCAAACTAAGTTGACTATTTATAGTCAAGATGTTGCCTTTAGGGAGATTAAAGATGTTCCTAAACAAGAGGTCTTACTAATAGAAAAATAACCAAAGTTAAGAGAGATTGAGTTAGAGGATGAAGAATATGACTCAAATTAGGAACAATAATTAGAACAAGAAGAACCCCATACTCTAGTATTAATGAGTCGAAGAAGGAAGGCATATAAAGATGCATATTCCACTTGATTTTAATTCTATTTTTTCTTTATTTATTCTTGATAATGATTCCAAGGTTGTTAGAGAGGCAGTGGATTTGGAGGATGGTAAAATCTAAAAGAAAGCCATGGTCAAAAACTGCCAACCTTGGATAAGAATGCTAATTAGACTCTATTGGAGTGGCTAACTAGAAGAAAGCTTGTAGGTAGGAAATTGGTGTTAATAATAATTTTAATAAATAAGAAAGTGAAGAAATATAAATCTCACTTAATATAAAATTGATATTCCAAAGTAGAGGGAACTGATTTTGGTGAATTTGTTTCTCCTATTGCTAAATTAACTCATGTTAGATTTCCTTTTGTCTATTGTTGTTTTTCATCATAAAGTAGAGTAGATGGATGTAAAGTCAACATTCCTGCATGGGGATATTTAAGAATAAATCTACATGAAAAAACAATTTTGTAATGAATTGAAAGAAAGATCTAGTTTGGAAGGTAACAAAGTCCTAGTGTGCATTAAAACAATCTCTAAGGATGTGGCATCAAATGTTTGATACTTATATATTGGTACTTGGTTTCATAAGAGGAAAATTTGATAACAATATGCAATTCAATTTAGTTGGTGATGATTTTATTTATGTGCTATTATATGTACATGATAAGTTGTTGATTGGAAGCAAGGAAATCATCAATGATATCAAACTCGGTTCTCCTCTAGATTTGACATGAAAGATATTAGTGCTACAAATTTTATTTTAGAGGTGAAAATTAAAATAAATAAAGAAAATAGGAAATGATAGTTGGATCAAAGGAAATATTTTTGAAATGGTATTATAGAGGTTTAATAAGAAAGACTATAAAATGATCAAGGTGCTTAATATTATAGGTGTAAAGTTATGTATATATTAGCATCCCAAGACACATAAAGAGGAAGAGGACATGTCTTGTGCTCCCTATGTCAGTGCTTTTGGTAAGTCGATGCATATAGCAATTTGCACTAGACCAAACATTGTATATATAGTGGGATTTTTAAGAAGTATATGTCAAAACAAGGGAAAGATATTTTGAAAGACATAATGAAGATTTTTAGGTATTTGTGTGGCACTACAAATTATGGATTTTTCTACCAAGTAAGACTTGGAGTAGAAAGAGTGTTGGAAATATATGATTTTTTTTATGCTTACTAGGTTAGATATTTGGGTTGTAAAATATATACAAGTGGTTATGTGTTTAACCTATTTGAAGGAACAATCAGTTGGATGAGCTAAACAAAAGTACTTAGTTGCACTATCAACTACAAAGGTTGAACACATGGAATCAACTAATGCAAGTAGGGAAGTCATATGGCAACATATATTTTGTTTAGGTTTTAGGATTGTAGAGAAATATGTCAAGTTAGATTGTGATAGTTTAGGTGCAATATTTCTACCAAGGAACCTAGAGTATCATTCTAAGTCAAAGCATATGGATAATAAATATTAGTTTGTGAGAGACATGGCTGAAAACAAGAAAGTGTTGTTGGTGAAGGTGGATGCTTTGAAGAATGTTGTAGAGACATTCACAACATTTAGTAGCACTAAGAAGTTTTCTTAGTGTAGATAAAAAATGGGAATCATTTATTTGGAAGGTTGATCATGTAATATTGGGGTACCTTGTATCAAAGGAAACAAGTGGGAGAATGTTGGGTGCATGTTATGTTCATTGCACAATTATCCCCACATGCTATATGCATGGATTGAGGGGGTCACAAGGGTGGAACCCACAATCCTCCCCCGAGCCAAACACCCCAATCCAAAAAAAATAAAAATTGGGAAAAATTTTGGTCCACTTTTGGTGGCAACGCATAAATTTTTTGCCTAATGGTTTTCTATTTCTGTTAAATTATGGTATGTTCTATGCTTAGAGTAGTTTAATTATTTTTCTTCTTATTAGCCACATATTAGCAATCACATATACATTAAGTAAAGTGTAGATAGAACATTAAATGATCAATAGAAAACAAGCCAAGACAAGAGACACAAGATGTGGTGGCTGGCCAAGGACAAACCCCAATGAGGGGAAACCCTTTGATCAAATATTCTTTTATCCTCAATAGTTTAGCAGAGAGAAATAGTACAAAATATGAATTCTGTAATTTTATATCAGTAGCAACAAACCCTAGATTAGCAAAGTCAAACTTGGTCAAACTAGCTGAAATTGACCTCTAAAATACTTGGTCAATTTCCGGTCCACTTGTCCTCCAACAGCCTAAAGAAACAACCGTTGAACAACCCCAAAATTTTAGTCAATTTGCATATTTTTGAATTCAACTTGTAGCGCTAAACTAGGGAAATCAACATTGATCAAACCAGAGGTCAGATTACCTCAATTTTCATGCCAAAAATTGTGGCCTACCTAGGAGAGGCAACCACACCCAATCATCACTTCTGGAAGGTCAACACTTGGTCAATTCTGGTCAAAGAGATGACCTGTTTCCCTAGCATCCTTGTTTCTGCATCTTCCTAGCCCTAGGACGTCTTCCTTCTAGCCACACATGTGAGAGAGAGAGAGGCTCCTTTTATGCATAGGAGAGAGAGAGAGAAGATGAGTGAATTGAATTGTCCAAATGTGGAGAATGATCCTTGTATTCATATGCAAACGTTGAGGTTGAATAGACATTGTTGTTGGGCTTCTGAGCCTACATAAGTTTGGTGGCCGACCTTGACAATTTGTCCATAGTCAAAATAATTTTATATCTCCATAAATACTTATTGGAATCGGATGATCTTCAGACCAATCCTACACCTCTCGATGAGAGGAATCTAGGAAAAGTATCAGAAGCCATAAATAAGGTGATCCACATGGAGTTTGGCCCTAGTTGCCAATTTTAAAACTCCCTCTCAACTAGGGAGAACTTCATCTGCAATCCATCAGACCATCGCTTCTATCCATCCATCAAATGCACTATCATGTACAACTTGACCCCACTCTGCTCTGCCCTGCTTTGCTCTGCTTGAACTATGAAGAAGAAGAAATGATTGAGGATGTATCATACCATCGTCCACTGACCTGAAGTCAGTCTCAGAGTGTGAACCACTCTCACTGATCCTAGATTAGTATCATTGATCCCGGATCAATGGAGGTTATCCTAGCATAGGGAGTATTGTTGGGTGCAGGAATTGCACTTAAGCAAACTCGTCAACACTTAACTGTCAACTCGGGGGATTTGTAAACTTAGAGACGAAGCACAAGCAATGCTAGAGATGGTATGAATTTTTCCAATAGAAATTCCTACTTTCTTAAAGAAAATCTTGTAGAATCAAAAGAGTAAAAGATAACTAAATCATAAAAGTAATCTAATGCTGGAACAAGAAAGAATGCATTTGCAAAGGAATCAAAATAAAAAGGCAATCACTCCAACTGATCATTTTTTAATTACTGAGTATGTGTTATGTTTTTCTTTAGCAGAGACACTTGGCAGTCTCGTAGAATGGGCCCTTAAACCTGCTTCTTTAGATGTTTCCTTCTTGCACTAATCTATCCTACACTATCGTAGTCTGCTTGCACTAATGCAGGAACAGAGGTTTATACAGGAGGTATAATGGTGTCTTTACCAAAGGCCTTTACTTCACGCAAGGGCTCGAACTTCCAAGGTTCAGAGCACTCAGATCCTATGAAAAGAAACTAGTTCTTGCGCATGATCAGAGCTTCCTGCACTTAGCTATTAATTATTAAAATGAGTGCTTAATTATTTCAAGTGTCAAATTAAATTGCACACATAAAAAGTGAATGTTCCTGATATTAACAGAACGCAATAATAAAGAAATAATCAATATACATTTATCCTATCATAAGCATTTAACAAAAGAAAATAAGATTGTGGGAAGTAAGCTAAAAATTCTTGCTACAACACACCAACGTGCATTGGTGCAGGTTCATTTCTCCTGCTTGGACCAAGCGGGGAAAACTAAACAGAAAGAATTGCAGGAAAGGAAATATCACACCAACGTGCACTGGTGCAGGTTCATTTCCCCTACTTGGGCCAGGCGAGGAAAACCAATCAAATGAAATTGTAGGAAAGGAAATATCACACCAACATGCACTGGTGCAAGTTCATTTCTCTTGCTTGGACCAGGTGGGGAATACCAATCTGAAATCAAGTGCGGCAAAAGAAATTGCAAGAAAAGGAAATTTATCCACTTCACACAACGGATCCGCATTCACTCAGAAAAGAATGCATGTGCTAGAAATTAAATCACACTTGACAATATAAACACAAATTAAAGGGAAATGAAATGGGGATAAATATGTTGGGTTGGCTGGGCCCTAGCCAACTAGCGCGTTTCCCTTTTAAATAAAAACGCTACTCAGTAACTCAGATCAGACTCATTTGTTTAAAGGAACAAATAAGATTCAAAAAGCATAAGGTGGAGCTCCTTATTCCTATTAATTCACAAAGACTAAGTACATCATGAAATACAGAGTCCAGCCCAGATTTGGGTGATAACAAAAGGTACAGTCTCCCATTTAGAAACACAATCCTATTACTGCCTCTCCCCCTACATGCATAATCGCTCCTCCTTTTATAATATGTTCACATGATAATTAATTGTATCCTTTGTAAAAAATCGTGGGGATTTCATCCCAAATAATTCTAATTAAATAGAATATCAGTACAACCATTCCCCTATTAAAAAAATAGAGATTTAATATGAATTTTCCAAATATGGGTGTTTTCTAGATTTCTGGAAAAATTGGTATTTTTAACAAACTTCCTCCAAAGACCTATTTGTATCTCCTCAACTATTATGCATTTTGGAAAATGGCCCATCTCTTACTCAATTTCCTATACTAGGAAGAAAAACCCCTGTTTCAAAATTTTGAGATTTGTAAGGATTGGCATGGAAATCGAGGAGTAAATCGGATGTCGGGAAACTGCTGCGAATTTGGGTGGAAGTTGTAAAATATGAACTGGTGTAGGAATGTGTGGTGCAAGAATCCTACCGGTACTAGTGCAAGAATGTGTGGTGCAGGAACTTCACCTCTATCAGAATAGGCATATAACCAACTTTGTAAACCTGCTAACACACAAACTATTTTTAAATATGCCTTTAATGTTTAAATATCATTAAAACAAAGGAATAACAAATACTTACTTATTATCTCTAAGAATTCACAAAATTATGACAATGGCTAGTCCAGCTAAACAAAAGCATGAGTGATTTCGAGTAAAAGGTGATATAAAGCAAGGAAAAACAGAGGCCCAACATCCCCCCACGCTGACCTTCTTGCATGTCCTCATGCAAGGAAATTAATTGTCGCATTGTTGCTCCCTTGCAAAAAGCAAGATTAAAAAAATTTAAGGGCATTCATAATGATATTTCGTGCAATTCTATGTGATGACATTTCCTATGCTAAATAAAGATTGTTTCAAGAATGGAGTGTTTGTTGGACTCTTTGATTATTTATACTAATTTCAAGAAAATCTATCACAAGGAATACAATAAAAATACCAAATTGCAAGGATGTTGCATGCTTGCATTGATCTACTTACACCTCCTAAACTACGCTACTTTACTGGAACTTTTCTGCTTGCACTACTATATACTACAACATCACTGCACTAGTGCAAGCATAAAATCTACTAAAAAAAAGGGAATTTTGGTAAAACGTGGGCTAGACTTTAACATGACTTCCTCAACCATATGGAAGTTTTTCTTCGCCATTTATTTGATGCTTCTGAGCATATCCTTTTGCTCTTTCTCTAGTAGATCCTGCAATAAGTTCATGGGGGCACAAAGAAGTGGGAAAAGGGAAAAATTCAGAATGGGAAGGAAGTTTATTACAGGGATTCCAGGAACAGTACCATCAAGAGGGCATAAACAGAAGTGGGATAGGAAAAAAATTCGAGGGGTAAAGTGAGATTTACGAGACAGATGGGAAGGTAATCATTTTGGGATTGAAGAAGAAAACTGATTGGGAATTACGAAAATGGGATATGAACAAAGGCATAAAATTTTCTGGAAGGTCTGCCTGCTAACCACGTTACAGTTATAATGAAAATATCAATTCTAAGAATGCAACAAGATTAGGTACAAAAAGTAGAAATTATAGACAAAAGAGTATGGTACATACCTGTTACCTTGTCCCAAATGAATTCCTTGTTTTGTTTCTGCCCAAAGTCTTATAATGGAAATCAATTTTTTTTTAAAAGGTGCAATCCCAAAATAAATACCACAAGTTCATGCACCTACTATAGCAATCTTGTACCTAGATTATGCAGTGCATATTTAGAGGCAACCACCATCAATACACGTTGTTGCCAACCACCATCTTGTGAGCATTCATCATTGATTAATTAATCACTCTAAATACCATGAAAGTTAAAATGAGTTATGATACCAATTAACAACCTCTTTATTGAACACTCTAAATTCCGTTGTCATCTGGATTCAAACTAAATTTCGTCTTAATATAGAACAAATAATAACCTTTACTAAGGGTACCACATCCTTTAAGATTCTTGAAAAGATATAACTCAAAGCATCATGTTCAAATCGTCTTTAAAACCATTGTCGAAAAAAAAGGATAAGTTTAGGGGAAGAGAAAGATAGCCACGCAAATCATAGTATGCAATTAACTTTAATACCACAGACATAGCCTTGCTACCTGTTGGATACCTATACCAATAGGTTTCATATTTCATGATTGGCAAATTCAAATGCCAAATATGCTCTGCTTTGATGATACAAAGATCCCATATTTCCAAGACAAGGCAAGGTGTGTGCATGCCTTCATGTTTACTAAATTTTGATGGATGGTCTAACAGTCTAATCTGGATCATGCCATGTTTCAATTTTCTGTTGTAGAGTAGAGAAAGAAGTCTGTCCAAACTGTTTAATCTTGGCAGACCAATAGTTAGGCAGAGAAGCTAAGGTTCCCAACTGCTTAATCTGGGGCCTTCGAAGCAATAAGGGTAGTGTTAGATAGGCAATCAAAAGAAAAAGCCAATGGAAATAAAAGGCACATAAGGGTCTGCAAGTCCAAGTGCACCCTCCAAGAAGAGACAAAAAATGTTAGGCAAGTAGATGGGTAGGTAGATGCGGTTGCAGAAGTGGTATTCCTTTCACACTGAATCTTACTGGTCAATATAAGGAAAACAACACAATGGAGCATGTCTAAGTTCCTTTTTCCTAGTTTTGCACTCATTACTAACATCCCTACACCAGTTATGTTTAAGAGCCACATTTCTTGTGCAAAATTCTTTTCATTTTGATCTACTCCCTAAGCTAAGTTGTTTTCAAATAAACTTAGTGATATCACTCCTCATTCACCTTCTCCCTCCATATTAACCCTTAACTTCTATTATCTAATTTCCTATGTCACCCTTTCCCTACTATTATAACACCATGGTGTATAAACCCCAAGCATTCTATAAATATTCCCCCATGGCACTATAGCCATATGTTCACCACTAGGGAATCAAATTGACATCTGGTTAGTTTGAGAACCCAAGCCTTACCTCTTTTTCTCCTTCAGAACTCGTTTACCTATTCAACCCTTCATTTTTCCTAAGAAACCTTGGAAAAAACCCATTTGCACCCTTAAACCCGCTCAAAAGGCAAAAGTATGTTGAAAACCCACTTTTTCCGCCTTATCCTAAGTTTGGGAGCTATGTGCGATTTTATACAAAAATACATTGAAAATAGTATTTTCCTGACTTATCCAAAGTTTTAATGCCTTGCGCGATTTTATAAAGAAAACATTGGAAAACCATACAAATTCGTTAATATTTCTAAAGGCCCCGCCGGGCACAAATCCCATGAAAAATCATTTTTTATTGCTTGCACGACGCCGTATTGTCCGGACAATTCATCAACCCGTCGACCGTCCGATCGGGCGCTTTTCATCCAATGGCTCACGTGGATATCAGACCGGCCCCGACGTCCTAAAGATAGCGTCCGATATCTGTCAGAGGGTGACATCAGGCCTCAGCCACGCGTCACTCCCACAGCGTATGGGAGCCCCCTCTGACAACTCCACTTCCGTATCATAAGCGGTGCGATATGATACCACCTACGGTTTCCAGTTTCCGCTAAACCACCTGCCAACGTCACTGCCAGCGTCACTGCTACATCATCGCCGCATCCGCGCCCCCGTCCGCCATTGCTCCACCTGTCCGCCACCTCACCATCCCCGTGGACCACTCACAAGCTGCCACGTCACCTGATGACATCATGCTAACGTCATCCGACCCTGACCCCACCCGATGACGTCATGCTGACGTCATCCGAAAAAGGCACCAATATCCCAAAAATCCATATTTGGGCCAATTTTTCGCATTTTTTGCACTTTTTGCAAAAACGCCTCTATTGTCTTCTGCATGCATTTCACGTCCAAGCTTGCGCCAACCAGCTGAATTCAACCTGGAGACTATCGGCGCGCCAACCCACCTGCATTTGTGACCTACACTGTCAGTTTACCCGGTATTTATCCTTGTGAATCCTCTATGCGCCTGGTTTTGTCTGCAAATCGACTATATTCACTTAAAACACAGAAAAAACACATAATTCACTGGCAAATCCCCTCGCCCAGTTCCCATTTGAAGTTGGAAGGTTGAAATTCACTAGTTAAGCCTTGTTACCAAAGCTTTCTCATAACCTGCATTCTGTTCGCGCAGTCGTGAACAGGGAAACCGAACCTACACCTAATTACTAAGAAAGAGTCTGTTAAAGACAAGTATTTACCTTCCTTAGTGCTGTGTGCAGTATTTCAATTGCTGCCATTGACCCTTCTGCCCTCTGTTTCTCAACTCCCCTCTTCTTCCAAGAAATACTCTTTTCTGTTACTCAGCATAGTAACACTAATTTCTTACAAAACAGAGTTCATAAGTAACCATGGATACACCAGTAGCACATGTGGCCCTCAATATTGCCCCTTTGAATGCCCCTGAGAGAGAATTGGAGTGGCAGGCTTTAGCAGATTTGGATTACCAAATCTCAGAGGAATTCCTAATAAAAAGCAAGTTCCACCTCCACCTGCTAAATGAATTAAAGGCCAAACATGAAACTGGAACAGATGTATTGGGCATTTGGGATTCCTTCCTCCCAATCTTCAAGATTCCTCAGGTCAATCAATTCCCTGACCTAATTCACCTATGTGCTGAATGTTATGATCCCACTCAAAGAGCTGTGCTTGACCCTTCAGGCTCAATTGTTTTCTACATTACCCCTGAGGCCACCAGAGAGATGCTGCAATTCAAGACTAAGAAGAAATTGGTTCCCCTATCTTTGTTTGATCTGATAAATCAAGGAGCTAAGATGTTGACAGATGCTCAGATCACAAAGCTGAACCAACTATTTATTAAATCTGATACTGTGCAGTACCCTCCCATTTTTCATGGTTACCTCAACCCATTGGGTAGGGACCTTGTAGATATGATCAGTCCCATTCTGGTTATAACTCAATTGAGTATATTGATGAAACTGTACTGGTAATGATGCTCATGTTTTCCCCTGGAAAAACTCCAATCTACTATGACTATGCCACCTACATATCAGACAAAATGCATGAGCAATTTATGAACCTATCAAGGTAAAAGGTGTTCAGATACTCCTCCTACATCTACCACCTAATTTTATACTATCAACATGAGAAATTTTCTTTTGATATAAAAAGAGTGGATGCACAAGGTAATCCAAGGTCAGTAGTGTACTGGACCTCAGTTTTTCACTGCAGAGCCTATTCTCCATACACTTATTGTGAGTTTATAGACCTTTTCATCCACCCTGCCATGTCTTTGTTCCTGAGCTCACCTCCTCCAAGACTGACTGATGAGATGCAGAGGATACTTCAGTTGTCCAAGGTATAGAGCATTGGGGATTGGTATTTTTACCAAAACTACACCGTTATCAAAATATATGGTTGTGAGTTACCCCCATACAGACTGCCCAAATATGTGCCCATGAGGTTCTTTGCCCTTGAATACTTGAGGCAGTTTGGGAATGCTGATGTGAAGAACTTTTCAAGCAAAGGCAAGAAAGCACAGCTGAAGGTAAAAAACCAACTGGGCCACTTTGTTTTAAACAAGAGGGAGGAAAGGCGGCAAGAGGGCAGAAAATGCTAGAAGGCCTTGGCCTAAAGACCAGTTTCCTCTGGAAACCTTATGACCCCAATCACTTCATAACCTTAAGAAGGGTCAAATAAAGGTTGTCCAGTTATGACCATGTAAGGTTGCCTCACATAGAACAATATGCAAATAAAACAAAATGGAAGAGAGGCACACTAGAGGAACCTGTCACACAAGAAGAAATAAATGAAAGAGAAAGAAGAAATCTCCTTAAGATGGCTGACTTAAAACTTCCTGCACAGGTATTCACTCTTACAAGCCCTCAAGTGGGAGCAGCTGCCTCATCCTCCACAGCACATCAGGAGGCAGCCAAAACTACAGATCAAGCCTCCAGCAAAGGCAAGGAGAAAGAGATGGAGCAAGAGCAGCCCCTTCAGGAAGAACAGGTACAGCAACAACAGGTGCAGCAACAACAGGTACAGTAGCAAGAGAAGCAGCCAGTGCAAAAAGAGCAAACGGCAGAGGCCCCAATGGTCACTGAGTAGCAGCCAACACAAATGGTGCCTCCTAGGCAAGAAGCAAGAGCTGAAACTTCAGTCCTCCAAACCCCACAAAGAGAGGACATAAGCAGGAAAAGGGACAGAGAGACTCCCCTAACAACATCAACAACTCAAGGGGAAAAGAGGCAAAGATTAAATCCTTTTTCAGAGGAAGAAATGCCAATAGGGCAATCTTCAGGCATGGGCCTACCTAGCATGGAGGCCTCAGCAAGTTCCTTCCAGCAGGAACAAGAGAGGGCAGCAGGAGGAGAAGTTAGCTCCTCAAGCCAACAAAGAGG
>APFE031161499.1:76652-90463 GCA_000404065.3 Pinus taeda | reverse complement strand
TGTTTTTGAACGCTTTGGTTCATTATGACATTGCTTTTTCAGATCACAACAGCTGTTATTTTGACCATTTTGGGTACTCATGACAACGTTGAATTTAGGGGGCACAAAGAAAGCTAAGGATACAATGAATGTCATATCCATCATAGCCCCACATTGATATCATTGATTTCCGAGGTGCACAAAGAAAAATGAGATTACACTGAATGATATATCATAAGAGTTACAAATGTATGGTCAGCCTAAGCTCTGAGGACATTATCAATCGCACCAAGCGACGAAAGAGTACTTACAGCTTTCTTGATCGTTGGAAAACGTGTTATATTGAAATATCTGAAACTTAGTCTTTAGTGGTTCAATTTTAGTCTTTATCTATTACCATGACTTATATTTATTCGAGACAATGCTCTGACAATAGAGCAAGCGAATTATTCCTTCATTGTGCGAGAGGGCGAGTTATAGGGTATAGCTATCTAAAAGAACAATTAGATAACTATGTGAATAGCTTGGAAGGAAAAATTCAAAATTATGTGAACAGTGGTCCCCGGAATTGGGTGGAGTCTACTCTTCCTGCCCATACAAAGCAGAAATTGTGGTGGCTAAATGGGCCTTACAGCTCTTCCTATTCTGTAGCTACAGGGGATTTTTGGCCAGCCATGGCATCGATCATTTTGCGTGGATGTTGGACAGCAGCCTAGTGCGGTCAGGATTTATGCTTTAGGAAAAACATAATGAAAAATGTTCCCTTTCTCTTTCCTTCATTTAAAAAAGGCGGTCTGAATACTATTTCCCCTATGTCAGATACAAAACGATCTTTTGTAAGTTGAAAGTATGATGGAGAAAGACTCTTAACGGTTTTAAATCAGAGTCATACTATATTTTATAATTTAAAATTCACGTACATGAGTCAGTTTGAAACAGTGAATATGTGGCGCAGATAGAAAAATTCAATTTGTACTTATCAGGGTCAAAGAAAAGAATGGTGTTACAAGTGCCAAAAAAAATTCATAGGTCACGTAACCGTTTTTGGTTATCAATTTTTAAAATTTATGTTATTTTATTTTTATTTTAAAATACAATTGGAATCTAAATAATTAACAGGATTAAAATAAATAATAAATAATTACTTTCTAATTATTTACTATATTAATAATATAATTGAAAAAAATAATTTATTTTCATTATTTATTTACTATATTAATAAATATAATTAAAATAAATGTAGGTGGAATGTGAGGAGAGCGCGACAGTGGAAACGAGAAATTAGGGTTATTACCAGCTGCTGAGTCGGTTTTTAATGGAGGGCAGCAGAGGAGGGAGCTCGTCTCCCTCCTATAGGGATGTTGTAACTAGTAAAGGAAAAACACCGGTGGTGAAGAGCAATGGTCTTGCAGATGAAAGGAACAGGGATAATGTAAATGAGACAAATGGGACCAAGACCAAGGAAAACAGTGGCAGAAAATACAAGGAGGAAGAAGACAAAAGTCAAGGTTCAAGAGACAAAAAACAAAAGGGACCGTGCAAACAAAAAGTAGAAATACTCCTAGAGTAATTTTAAATGATTTTGCTCTGCACGCTCACAGGGAACACATGGGAACCTATGCTATAATCTGTAAATTCATGGGACTATGGCTCACTGAAAAAGCTTTACAGATGTGGATCAAATATCACTGGAAACCCAAAGAAAGCATTGACCTACATCTTGGGTCAAAGGGATTCTTCACGATGGTGTTCTCAAGCATTGAAGATAAAGACAAAATATTCGAAGGAAGACCCTACTTTTATGCAGCAGTCGGTCTCTACATGAGGCGTTGGATGATGAACTTTGTCCCTGAGCGGGAGACTTTCACTTCGGTTCCAGTTTGGGTAAGGCTCTATTCTCTACCTCGTGATTATTGGCAAATTGAATCACTAGTTGCCATTGGCAACAAACTAGGGTGTTTTGTCAAAGTTTCTAAAGCCACAAGAAGAGGAAAATATACCTACTTTGCAAGGATATGTGTGGAAATGGATCTATCAAGAGCTCTTCTGAATGAAGTTATTCTGGAAGTTTTTGATGAGGAGTGGGTGCAGACAGTGGACTACGAACATATCCCATTCAAATGCTGTAAATGCCACGAGCATGGACATCTATTCAGAGACTGCCCTCTCAGTAAAGTAGACAACAAAGGGAAACTCAATACAATGAAGGACCCAAAAGCTTTCAGAGAGTTGTAAGTAGAGGAAAAGGAGGGAAAAAGGGGCTAAAGAAACAACATAATGAGGCACAGAAGGTTAGTCAGAACAAGTTTCGTGCTGGAAGAGAATGAAGAAAACACAAAGGAAAATAAATCTCAGGAACTACGTCCTAATGAAAAAGAGAGAGAAGAAAACAACACACAAACTTAAGATATTGGTTATCAAAAAGAGACATTGATGAGTGAAACAGAAATGGAAATGGACTAGGAGATGACCCAAAGTGAAATAGATCTGGAAGATCATGAACTACAGGAAATTCTAGATAAGGAAAACCTGGATCTGGAAGGATTCTTAATGCAGGGAACCAAGGGAGGAATAGATTCACTGCCTCAAGAAGAATGCAATAGAATACAACATTTGTTTTTATGGAAAAATCAGGAAAGAGGGTTGGAGAAAGGTAAAAATATTCACAAGCAAGAGCAAAGAGGTGTGAGAACTGTGAAGTCAACTCCAGGGTTAGCAACTAGAAATCTAGGAAAGAAGAGGGGCAAAAAAAAGCAAAATGAGCTCTTGATGGAGTGTGGAAAGCTAATGATAGATTCAGGTAAGATGAAAGATCTAACCAATTACTCCTTCACAAATCTTTAATTATGAAGTTCATATCTTAGAATATCAGAGATCTAGGTAGTAAAAGAAAACAAAGAATGCTAAGTAACAGAATGAAAATAGCAACTCCAGATATAATTTTCATTCAGGAAACAAAATGCTTCATTCAGAAATTAAAACAAATCCATGCAAATGGCTTAATAGATTTTAGTTTCTTGAAGTTAAAGCAGAGAACACAGCGGGAGGCATCCTCACTCTTTGGAACCCCCAAAAGTTAGCATAATAGATGCGGAGGCATCACGAAATTATTTATCAGTCATTATTCAATTAGTGGGAGTTGTGTATACCTTCATGGTCACAAATGTTTATGGACCTCAAAGAATAGATAAGAAACTCAGCTTCCTAAACTCCCTAGTAGATCTTAGAAGCCGATATGAAGATATACCTTGGGTCATTGGAGGAGATTTTAACAAGATCAAATCTCTTTCAAAAAAAAAGGAGGTACCAGATTGCTAAGTAAAGACTCCGAAGAATTTCGTTCCTTCTCAGAAGACATGAAACTGGTTGACTCAGAAATGCATAATGGCCTTTTTACTTGGAATAAAAAATGAGGAGATGAGGCTTAGGTCGCCTCCAAGTTAGATAGATTTTTTATCTCAGAGAAGCTATTGCTTGAAAATAAGGAAATAACAGCTAGATCTCTCCCCTTCGGAGGCTCTGATCATTGGTCGATTCAATTAGAAATCAATGGGATTGATTCTCCTATGAATAGACCCTTCAGGTTTGAAATATCTGGCTCTCCCACCCAGATTTCATCAGAAACATTGAAAAATGGTGGGCCGAAGATTTGCAGATCCAGGGCACTAAAATGTTCCTCCTACATAAAAGGCTTCATCACATCAAACTCAGACTCTAAGAATGGAACAAGAAGGAATTTGATAAAATTTTTGTGGACAAAAAATCAGTGGAAACTAAACTTTGAGAACTCAATCAAGCACTAACCTCAGATGGTTTTGACAAAGTCAAATGTGAGCAAGCTGATAAACACCATCAAGAATGGGAGAATCTATCCAAACAGGAAGAAATATTTTGGAGGCAAAAGTATTGAATTCAATGGCTCAAAGAAGGTGAACGTAATAAAAAAAATTTCCATAGATCCACCATGGCCAATAGAGCTCACAACAGAATCTCTTCGCTAATGAATGAGAAAGGGGAGATTCAAACCTCTCATAAAAATATCGAAGCTTTGTTGGTACAACATTTCAAAGGCATCACTAAGGTAAACAATCCTGAGAGAGAGCAACGCATCAAGGAAATTACAAAAAATATTCCTAAGTTGGTCTCAAGAGAGGACAATTTTAACCTAAATAAATCGGTAACTGAAGAGGAAGTCAGTGAGGTTATTAAAGACATGCAGAATGGCAAAGCTCCAGGACCAGATGGTTTCAATGTAGACTTTTTTAAGGCCTGCTGGAACATTTTTAAATAGGATATTCTGAATGTGGTGGAGGATTCTAGAAGAAACAGGATTGTTCTGAAAGCCCTCAACATCTCCTTCATCTCCCTAATACCCAAACAAGATTCAACCATGACTATTGATAAGTACAGACCCATTGCTTTATGCAATGTGGTTTACAAGATTATTTCCAAGGCTTTGGCTAGCAGACTCAAACCTCTGCTACCTTCTTTATTTCATGGGAACAATTTGGTTATATAGAAGGCAGACAAATCCTAAATAACATTATTCAAGCCCACGAGGTAGTTCACATGCTAACCAGCATGAGGTAGGCTGGTATGATCATGCAATTAGATATTTCCAAGGTGTATAACAAGGTAAACTGGATCTATATTAAGAAGATCCTTACTGCTTTTGGGTTTGATCACAACTAGGTCAGATGGGTTATGGCTCTGGTTACTTCTTCCAACTTCTCTATTTTGGTGAATGGCTCACCCTCTGAGATCTTCTCTCCTTCTAGAGGACTCAGGCATAGAGACCCTCTCTCTCCCTTTCTCTTTATCATCATGATGGAGGGACTGGGTAGGTCCACTAATGAGGCCAAAGCCTTGGGTAACATTAAGGGCCTTCAATTGATAGAGCAAGGTCAGACAATGACTCACCAACAAATTGTGGATGATACCATGCTGTAAGGAATTCCCATAGTCAAAAAAGCCTTAGCATACAAACAAACCCTGAATGACTTTGCCTTAGCTACAGGGATGGAAGTCAATCTCTCCAAATCAAAAACGTTTTTCATTAATACTAACATTGCAATTCAAATGAACATCTCCAGGATTCTGGGTTTTCAATGCGATTCCCTCCCTTCAAAATACTTGGGAATTCCGCTTACAGCCAGATCTTTGCACAAAAGTATATGGGAACTGGTACTCAACAAGATGCAAGACAAAGTCAAAAAATGGACTATCAGATCGTTGAACCTAGCTAGTAGGATGATTCTGACAAAGGTTGTTCTTCCATCTATCCCTATTTTCTTTTTATCAACTCTCCCAACTCCCAAAGGTGTCTTACAACAATTCAGGTATATCCAGAGAGATTTCCTTTGGGACAAGGAGGAAACAAGGAAGAAATGGGCCCTTGTGCCTTGGGATAAAATCTGTAAACCTAAGAGGTAGGGGGTTTAGGCTTAGATGATCAGGAGATTCTGAGTAAAGTTTTAGGAGCCAAGCTCTAGTGGAGATGGGTTAAAGAACCAAAAGCTCAATGGGGTAAGACTTGGAAGGAAAAATATGCAAGCTCGTGGAAAAAAAATGATATTATTAGAATGTCTGGAAACATAAAGGGCTCTTACATCTGGAATAAAGCCTGGAAAAACAGAAGCCTAGTACAAAACAAAAATTTCTGGGAAATTAGAGCAGGATATCTAGCTCTCTTCTGGGAAGACAAATGGCAACAGGAACCAATGCTGTTAAAAGACGAATTTATGGGCCTCAAGCAGGAAATAGACTCCCAAGGATTAATCAAATTTAAAGATTTTTGTAATCTTCCGTATAACTCTGGAAAATGGACAAATTAGAAAAGCATAGATTGCATAGATGACAAAGCCATAAAAATAAAAGCAGAGGCAATCATAAGTATCTTAAAACAAAGGAAAATCTTGGTTACAGAGGGGTAGGATTAGTTAAGATGGGGCCTCAATAAAGAAGGCACCTTTAATCTTAAGGAAGCAAAAAGAATTATTCCGAACCTAGATTCCTGTGTACTAGATAATTCCTGGAAACATCTTTGGGGCCACCAATGGTGGATGAAAATCAAGCTTTTCATGTGGTTAGTTCATCACAAGAAAATTTTAACTTGGGAAAACATTCCGAACAGAGGTGTTATTGGGCCTTCTAGATGTCAGCTATGTGAAGCTCAAGAGGAGACAATGGAGGATATTCTTAACACTTGCACCTACACCACTTGGTTGTGGGATTATTTTGCCACCATTTTTGAACAGATAGACAGAGATAAAGAAAGTATCATTAATACCCTAAAAAAGTGGAGAAGAAACTATTCAGAGAATGAGCTTCCTAATTTGGCTTTGGCCTTTACACCAAGCTTCATTATGTGGAATGTTTGGAAAGAGAGGAATAAAAGATTTTTCAAGGATGAAAAAACTATTCCTTTTTTCCTATTGGATCTAATCTTGAAGCAGATTAAGGAGACAGTTAGTACCATTGTTCGCAATTATCCTAAGAACCCTCCCACAAAAAATGAAACAAGAATACTCAGGCAACTGAGAATGCAAGAGATCATTCCCAATGGACTAAGCAGGGAAAAAAATATTTGGAAATGGAAAAGGAGTTCTGACATCCTCCACCGAAATGGTATCTGAAATGCAATATTAATGGGGCTTCTGAGTGAAACCTTGGAACAACTGGTTATGGTGGGGTGTCAAGAGATGAAGAAGGAAACATTATCTTTATATTTCATTGCCATTTAGGCAAAGCCACCAACAATATGGCCGAATTAATGGCCTTAGAACAATGCCTTGAGCTACTGAAACAGAATCACAGCTCCAATGTCATTATAGAGACAGACTCAGGGATGTCCATAAACGTTGTTAAGAGAATCAATTACGGAGCTATGCTGGAGAAGGTCTCAAAACACTGGAAACTAATTCAACTGTACCAAAGAATTCAAAATCATCTCCTAAGTCTTCGAACTATTAGTTTCAGCCATGTTCGATGAAAATCAAATAAATTAGCAGACACTCTGGCCAACCAAGGAGTTTTTAATTCAGATTGCAGAATTGAGATGAAATGGTAGGAGATGCCTCAGGGCAGATTAAAATATCTCTGTGAGGAATGAGCGATAGAGGACAGAGAAATTTTTAGATTTTGGACCAGCGTAATAGCCTCGGAGAGATGACTACTAAGCAAGTTTGATCTTAGTACTCTGGTTGGTACCTCAACGAAGGGCCTGCTCAGAAAGGTCACATAATTCTTAGGTGTAAGTTGACTAGTCCCCCTTCTCTTTCGGACTGAAACTCAGTGTTCTTTTCTCATGCTATGACAGTCTTTGATGTAAGTTCCAAGGTGTGCTTGTGCGGAAAGGGAAGTCAGAATTATCCTGCGAAAGATTTTCCCCTGCTATCCTCTCAAGTAACGAAAAACCAGGCTCCAAATGGTTACCAGGTGATCGCATGGTCGAGGGATGGTAAGTGGTTTTGGGATTTTGGAAGTGATCCCATTAGTCACCCCACACATGGCAAGGGAGGGATTGTGAATACCACCCTCCATCGCGCATTAAGGTTCGTAGATTTGGGCTATACGAAATCTCACTGCATCATCCGATTTAGCAGCCATAATCGACGGTTAGAGTTAAACGAGCTGTTCTGTGGGGCCGAAGGTCTTTTCAGGCTTGATGCGACAGAGAGGTGGGGAGTTAGCGGAGTTGTACTTTAGGGTTATGAATCATATAGTTCAACCTAAGGTATTTTTGAGAGATTAAATTTGTATGGTGTAAAGGGTGTGGACAAATCTATGGAAAAATGCCCTTGGTTTTCCTGAGTCCATATTGAAGTCAAGTTCCCTTATACATGATGTAATCTTATTTTTTATTTTATGAAATAGAAGGTTAGACTCTTGCTTCAGCAAAAACATTATAATTAAAATAAAAAATATATTATTTTCAATTATTTATATTTCAATAAGTCAATTAACATAATTTATTATTATTTATACTAAATATTATTAATCTAATCTAATGATGGCCTAACCAGTCTGAAGAATAATGAAGCCAACTCTTCTATTTTGTGAAATGATTTAGCACCATTATCTACCCTAATACCAACATCACCTCTATAATAACATAAATGGAGGGCTAAATTTGATCAAATCCTCCATGGATAGGGTGAACCTGTTAATAATTCAGATAAACCTAAACCATGAATCCGAGAAGGGAAGGAAAAGAATCGAGAAGGCTTAAATTGATCAAATACGGCATGGATAGGGTGAACCTGTTAATAATTCAAGAAAACCCTAACCCTTTATCAGGAAACAAAGGGAAGGAAGAAAATTGAGTTTATCCTATAACTTTTTTTTTTTTGGAACTTGTTCTAAAGCAAGTAGATCTAGAATTATTTAAACTATTGTCCAATAGTTATGATGGCTTCCTCGAGCTTTCACTTAATCTAGAGGAGTTGACAAAGAAATATGAAAAACAAATACAAGATAAAAATAACAAATTAAGAGTTAGTATTTACAACATGTTTTAGCAACTCTATATTTATTTCACCTGACGTTTATTTATTATATTTTTTAAATATTCTTAAATCTACCATATTTCTTTTATTCATTATATTAAATTCAAATTAACACCACACTAATTAAGAAATAAGTATTATATAGGATTATGTTAAATTTCCTCATTAGTAGAAGCATAAGCACAACAGAATAAAAAGAGATAAAGTAAAGACATAAAAGTTTTTCTTAAATAAATAATTATTTTATTTATAAATTTTTATAGAGATAAATTAAAAAAAAATATATATCTAAATAAAATATTTAAAAAATATGAAATTGAAAAATAAGAAGTAATTAACTATTTTGCTTAATCATATTTTCTACATATTCTTAAACCTAGGTTATTTTCAATATTGTCCATTTTCTTATTCTTTATTTCAAACTCAAATGAACACCTCACTAATTAATAAATATGTATTACATAAGATTATGTTAAATGTACTCATTACTACCTGCATACTCACAGCAAAATAAAGGGATAAGCAAAAGGGAGAAAAGTTTTTTTTTAAATAAATAATTATTTTATTTAATAAGCTTTTATAAATACATATGTTTACTTAATATTTAAGTAATTTCATGCAGGGATGGAATTTGACGGGCATTTTGCCCGTCATAAGGCTTTTTGCACATATTTGATGGTTGGAATTTGTCATTCCCCATTTTGAGTGACGTGCCTGGAAGAGTTAAAGACGGATTTTTGACGTTTGGAACTTTTTCCAAAACGTTTTTACGCACCAAACGTTCTTACGCGGCAAGTTTTTTCATATAACAAGGTATTTTTTGGGCAAGTTTTTTAATTGAAAATATGCTAAATTCTAATCAGCGTTGGTATAGTTACAACTTACGCCCCTTTATTTTTCATACAGCAGGGTATTTTTTGGATAAGTTTTTTTAATTGAAAATATGCTAAATTCTAAATTCTAAAGCCGACATGAATTATGTGGGGCATGTATGATATACGTGGGTTTTACATGTAATAAAGGGAGGTCGGCCATGAATAAGCAACCCCTTAACATGAGGAAGGAAACATATATATATGAGTGAAGTAAGAGCTCATTTCACTCATCGAATTTCACTTGAAGAGCTCTTCGCATAAGAGACAAGGGAAGTGCGAAGGACGAAAGGGATATGCGCAATCCTCATGCGCATAAAGACTAACGGACTTCGCATATTTCAGATTGGTTTATGTGGACTCCCATTCTTTACGGCTGGGGTATTTTCATTAATGTATGATTCTTTTCATATCATAATTCTGTAAAAAATTTTGAACATGCAATTAGAATTTTCCAGGGTCTTCGTGATTGATTGTGATTCATTCCTGATGTAGAGGTAACCGGAGAAAACCCCATTCTAAATATTTGGTGGCTGTCGTTCAGGCTCCAATTTTTACTGAGAATTTCCACTGTAATTATAGTGAGAGGGATTTTGTAATCGATTCCAGATGGAAAGAGGGCTTGGGGAAACCCCTTTAACTATTCGGTGACTCTTCTTCATGCTTTAATTCTTGCTGAGAATTTTCACGGTAATATTAAGAAGGATTCTCGATGCAAAGAGGACTTGAGGAAGTAACTAAGAAAACCCTCTTTTAAATATATTTTGGTGGCTCTCATCTATGTTTCAATTATTCTTTTGAGCAAGATTACTTCTTCTTATTTTCATCTGCAGGCAACTTTTTGGGGTTTTATCTTTTAGGCGTTACTGTGTAAATGAAAATAAAACACAATTGTGGTATGCTATTATTGTGTGATTTTTCCAACTGAGATATCATTGAAGAAACAGGTTTACTTATTTTTCCAATTGAGATTAACATGGAAGAAACTGTACATTGAAGAAACAACAGTTTGAGATCGTTTATTCGTACGTGTTTACTTACTCTATGTGCAGTTGTCAGATGCATTCACTGGGCTTTTGGGCAAACACGCAGGTGCAAAATCTCTAACCCTGTTTCAGATGCAAAATCAATTTTATTTTTTTTAAATATATTTGTTATTTTCGCTGAATGGTTAATAATATAGATGTCAAGACAATAAAGGATTTTAAAATAATAAAATCTTTACAATAGAAAGTTTTGAAAACATAACTAATAAATTAATTATATTAAAAATTAATATTATTTTTAATTTAAAAATTAGTTAATTATAATAAAAATATATTACTTTTTATTTCCTCAAGCATGATTGATTAACGTGATGCACAAGAATAATGCAATAGTATATTAAAGCAGATGCATAAGAATATTACGATAATATTATATTTTTAAAATTGAATAGTTTATTTTGATGCGTTTTTAATATAACAAAAAAACATAAACTAGGCCAAAAGGATACGGCATCAAAAAATTTAATATATTAAAATTTTATAAGTTTGTCCAAAAAGACAGGGCTTTATGCTCGAATTTTGGTTTGACTAATTATATACTTTAAATGAGCAAATTTCAAATGTTCAAGACTTTTTATTGAAACCTCCACAATTGAGTTTTTTCAAATTTCGGTTTTTTCCTTACGATAAATATATGAAAATTTTCAACATAATTATTTATTGAATGGTAATTTTTTAATCAAAACTTTATTAGTGAAGGGTTAATTTATTATGAGAACATCACTCTTGAAGGGCAAAATTTTTAATATAACGTTTCTTGACGGATAGCATAAGGACCCAAAACGTCAAAAAAAAATTGTATGACGGGTAAAGAGAAATCCAAATTCCTACCCTGATTTCATGGATAAGGAGATTTACCAAATAAAACAAATATACTGCATGAAGATTGTTACACACCTGAGGAACTATGTTTTCAAAGCTTGCAAAAGAAACTGCAAGATCTAAAGATCACGTTTAAATAACATATCGTTTTTTGCAATAGTAATTTCAAGTTAATGGGTGATTTCTTGTTCTTTTTGAACTTTTGTTATATCTCGCGAAAACCAACCATGAAAAAAGGAACTGAAGTACATACATATTACAAAAACAAAGTCTGCGCCTTCAAAGCCTGATCCTTAAACCCCAAAACTAAATTCTTGAATATGGATTCGGTACCGTTTGGATCTGTTTCTTTCTGCGCAAGACGATGGGCTTTTTTTAATATATAGCTCATGCAGGAGCATCCAGCTCCGAGGAGACGGAAGTTGGTTGACAATCTCATGAAGAGGCAATCATACACACATAGCTGGACAGGTGTAGGCTTGTCAGTTATTTTACGTTATTTTACTTATTTTATTTTGTCATAAGACATTAGGACCAGGTCGGTTGGAGTCATGAATTGTTTCTTTTTCAAATAGAAATTATGAACAGCAAAATAGATTGTCAGTTAATTAGTTCCTTTTATTAGTTAACTAGTTTCTTTACAATTATATTAATTAGGGGCAGTTACAAACTGATAGACAGTTACCCAATCTGTTGGGGTAGTTCTACCTGACAGAACTGTAGTGTTTCTGGGGTGTTAAAAGAGAAACGAGAAACATTGTAGACGATTCCTCAGACAGAGAAAAGAACAGAAGATCTACAGTCATTTCTAAATAAAACATTTGTATTATCTCTCAATTATATCACCACTGTGTATTTAATATTTTCATGCACCATAATTTAATTTTTGTGTGACAAGTTGGTATCGGAGTACAGAACAGCGAGTAAACAAGAACAGCGAGAACATAGCCACAAATTACTACAAGAGTAACAGAACAGCGAGTAAAAAAAAATAGCCGAGAGCATGGCCACAAATTGTCGTCTACAGGCATAGAAGAATGAGTAATTGCGAATGCAGATGAAACCTGGACAGAGTAAATAACCAATAGCGCAGAGTAAAGTTATACAAACATCGTTTCCAGGCAGAGGCGAGCGAGAGTTCGACATTCAAGCACATTTCCAGGTAAACGAGAAAATCAAACCCTCATACCATGTTTAAGAACAGAGCAAGTAACGGCATGTAACAAATGTATAATTGAATCATTTCATTAAACTACTGTAGTAAAGTAATTACAGACTAGGCATACACGTTTTCTCTCGAACAGAATTTTCATTAAATAAACAGAGTCTCGAAATAGAGTCGAGCAAACATTTGTTACAACTGTAAATCAAAATAATACAGCAAGAGTCACCAATAGAGCGGCGGACAGGGTCGAACAAGACCGAGGGTTTCTAATACCTAAAACGTGAAAGCTACAGGACGAGGGCTCGAGTTAACGAGCAACCTTCCCGCTAAATAAACAGCATTAATTTACAGAGCCAGTACTCGAAACCGCCAGATACCCATCAAGGGTTTTAACAAAAACAAATTAAGTTACCACATTACAGAAGCAAGGACCGAGACCAACAATTGGAACCAAGGAGGGTTACACAAATTGACAGAGTCATTACTTTTCTACTCGGAAGATAGACTACCCACGAACACCTTCAGAACTACAAATAAATTACAGACAACTCAATGGGAAGGCACTACCCGTGAGGTGAAGTGCCAGAGAATTTGATAGGGAGCGTAGAGCACAACGAACCACGGAGCGACCACGTGAAAGTACCTGCAACGAACGAGAGCAGGATTAATAACATACACAAATACAAATAAAGAGTGAAAATCATAACCAGTTAAGGGTTAGGCACAGAGTCTTACCTGTGGCCATGGAGACGTGGTCGAGGAACTGGAAAAACCACCATATCCTAAAGAACAGTAGCAAAAGGCGTTAGGGTTGGAGCGATAAGGGTTGAAACCGTCTAACAGGGAACAAAAATTTACCTCTGTAACCAGGTCGAAGCGCGGAAGCTTGGAGGAAGACCTGCCGCAGAAGAAAATTCATCAATCAGACAAATAGAAACAGTGTGTGCATAGAAGAAAAAAACCAGTCAATACATAGTGGACAAGAATACCATCATACAGAGAAAGAGGTGCCTTCACAGGCCATCGAAGTCTCACCTCCATAGCAGTAGTGGACCAGTAAGACCCATACAAACAACAGTTGAAACCAGAACAACGAAGAGCGAGGGTTTCACCACAGTCGCAGAGCAAGTTTTTTTAGAGCAGCGGAAGAGTGCAAATGACGAACGAATAGGGCAACAGTTGACAAAAGGCATTGGAACCGGCAGGTGTGGAGCGTTAACCGACGGAACCGGGAAAAACCTTAAATCGATTACCGAGATATCGTACCAACAATTTAAGTCAACATAAATTCGTTCCGGATGCCAAGTCATATCAACGACAGGTGTATTAGAATCGGCGGGAAGCCATCATAAGTGGTATCAGAGCTAGTTTCTTGAGTTAGAACTAATGGAACAGGTAGAAGGTGAAGGTGAAGGAAGAG
>APFE031161499.1:38427-61516 GCA_000404065.3 Pinus taeda | reverse complement strand
GCATAAAGTTTGCAAGCTGAAGAAGGCTCTTTATGGGCTGAAGCAAGCTCCAAGAGCATGGTATAGCAGAATAGATGCTTATCTGATTGAGAATGGGTTTGATAAGTGTGATGGTGAACCCACACTCTACATAAAGGAGAATGACGGTAAGATTATTATTGTTGTTTTATATGTAGATGATCTGATTTTTACTAGCAATGATGCTTCACTCATTGCTGATTTTAAAGCAGTCATGAAAAGTGAATTTGAAATGACTGACTTGGGCTTTTTAAGATATTTTCTTGGAATTGAAGTAGACCAAAGTGAAAATGGTGTTTTTATTTCCTAAAATAAATATGTAGAAGCAGTGTTGAAGAGATTTAACATGCAGAACAGCAAGGCAGCTGTGACTCCAACTGTAATGGGGCTGAAATTGACCAAAGAAGACAGCAGCAAGGATTTTAATCCAAAACTGTACAAGAGCATAGTTGGCAGCCTTATGTACTTGACTGCAACTAGGCCAGACATTATGCACGCTGTGAGTTTAATCTCCATATTTATGGAAAGACTGAAAGAGACTCATTGACAGGCAGCCAAGAGGATTCTAAGGTATGTGAATGGAACGAAGGGGTTTGGTATATTATACTCCTCTTCTGAAAGCTTCATGTTGACAGGTTACACGGACAGTGATTGGGCTGGAAGTGTTGATGATAGGAAAAGCACACCAGGATATGTGTTTCATATGGGATCGGGAGCCATCTCATGGGCTTCCAAGAAGCAACTGGTTGTGGCTTTGTCAACAGCAGAGGCAGAGTATGTGGCAGCAACAACAGCAGCATGCCAAGCAGTGTGGCTGAGAAGAGTTCTCAGAGACTTGTGTCATGAACAGGAAAATGGCACAACCATTTACTGTGACAATAGCTCAGCAATAGCTTTGTCTAAAAATTATGTTTTTCATAAAAGAAAAAAGCACATAGATATCAAATTTCACTTCATACGTGAATTGGTTAACAATGGTGAGATTGTTTTGCAGCACTGCAGAACAGAGGATCAGCTGGCTGACATCTTGACAAAACCATTGCCAAAGAAAGGTTTTGATCATTTCAGGAAATGCATGGGTATGCAGCAGTTGAAATTAAGGGGGAGTGTTGGAATTTAATTCCAACTACATCACATAAATGCTGAACAAAGATTTGATCTACAAAAGTTATTTCAGATTGTTCGGTGCCGCAAAGTCTTCTAATATTTTTGAGCATTAAATTCAGAAATTAAATCCCCTGCAGACAACCGTCTTATTTTTTGCTAAAAAGGCATCACCGTCTTCTGCAATAAATACAAAGATAAATATCAGCAGATATTTTACTTAGTTTATTGTTTAATCAGATTTTTATTTTTCCTATAAATGTAACGCACAGTAGTTCTGTTTTCAAAAGCAAGAAGGTGCAAGCAGAAAAGAACAACAGTTATGTTTTCTGTGTGAGTGTAAGAGATTTCTGAATAGCAGTTCTGTTTTTGTACTCTGAGAGAAAAGAGTGAAGGTTAGAAGAACAAGAGTGTGTCTCTTCTGTAAATGCACAGCAGTGCTGAACCTGCGATTTTCTGAGATAGAAAATCGATTTCTGGAACTGAAGCGTTCCTCTTGTAACAGCTAAGTTTATTGTATCAGTTTTGTTTACTGTTCATGAATACAAGTTTACTGTTTTGCTGATTTTCAGTTGCTGTTACACCAAGTGTCAGAAACACTTTGATTTTACTCTGTAATTCTATTAGTGATTTGACGCCACTTGTTTTAGTTGCTGTAACACCAAAGCGTCAATTTTCTTAAAGTGACTTAGCGTCAAAAACGTGTTGCCGTTACACCGAGTGGCTTGACGTCAAAACTCGCATTGCTGCAACACCACGAGCAGCATTGCTGGAACACCAAACTGTGTTTCCGCAACATAGCTTCCAGTAAGCAATTTTTTCTGTTTTTCTGTGTTAACAAAAACAGAGTGTTATTTCCTGTTGCTGCAACACCAGAATCCTGTTGCTACAACACCAAGTCCAGAAAACGAAATTATCAGTTTTTTTGTGCAGAAACAGAGCATTTTCGTGTTGTCTGTTTGTTAAGGAATTTAGCAGAAAATTCCAACCTGGTATCAGAGCGTTGTTCTCTGGTCTTTTGTGTTTGAAATCACCATAAAATTCCAACAAGAGGGCGGCTGCATCTCTACCTCAAGTCGAAGAAGTCATTGTGATAGCATTCGTTATGGGTTTCACACGTAACTTTCGGTTCATATCGATGTGTTCATTTTTTAATTGGAAATTGTAATTCTTACTTGTCTAAGTTGTGATTTATTCTATCTATAGAAATGTGTACTTATTCTTTAGAATTGTTATATCTAAACGCTCCTAGATTGGTGTGTGGTTGAAATATTCTCAGTTCATATTGATGCGTTCATTTTTTAATTGGAAATTGTAATTCTTACTTGTCTAAATTGTGATTTGTTCTATCTATAGGAGTGTGTTCGTATTCTATAGGGTTGTTATATCTAAATGCTCCTAAATTAGTGTGTGGTTGAGATATTCTCAACCAAATATTTGTTTGTCCAAGATAGTCTACCTATCTTGAGACAATACTAAATGTATTTATATGTAATATTATTGGATGGTTTATTGGCCAGCGGATTTAAAACCCCTGCATCAGGTTCGTCATGGAACCATCTGAATGACCTCCAGATCCTCTCCCCTGTTGCAGAAAATCTCTCTGCCATAACTAAAGATCTCGGCAATAGGCATACCCCATTGAACAGCCAAGGCACAATTCGTCTTTGTAAGAGGAATCCACGGGTTTCGCAACTCTGACAATCGCCTGAGGTTAACCATTGCAAGATTTCCCCTTATAACATTCACCTTGATGAGAGTGCCAAGATCCTCACTCACCACCACATGTGTGAAGCGGTCTCGTCCTATCATCCCGGGATTCGCATTAGCATTCGGCTCAGTGCAATCCCAAATAATCTTGTGAGCCCTTGCATTGAAGAGATGAATGTAACTGTTGAATTCGAAGGTGACACCATGTACACCACTGACTTTGAGAAAGTTCTGGGAATTCACAAACTGCAAAATCATCGAAACCTAAGAGGGAGCAGCATTACCGTTTTGTCAGTCTATCGTCAAAAAACATAACCTCACCTCAACATCCAATGAATTTGGAAAATCCTTCACGGTGCAACTCGCAACTTCACAGATCGGACAAGGAGACCAACCAGCTAGAATTCTACACGAGAATTGGGCACATGTATTGACACGGACAAGATGACTCCACACTTCCACTGCTCATCTCACAACATGCAGAATCATATCATCTCATACATCAGCTGTGCATATCCAAACCACACTGCCATAGTTCACGACCGCCAGCCACCCACACCATAATCAGATAGATAGGAGATTGCTTCACGCTGCTAAGAAATCCAACATCTGGAAGGGTCACAATTTCTGGAGGGGGAGCGATCTCCAAAACCACAATCTACAACCCACAGCAGAGGCTTGACGCCTGAACTCGCGCCTGAAACTTTGAACAAAGTTGTCACACTTCATGGAGACCTAGGCTCGAATCCTAGCAGCCACACCACACTTTTTCATATGCAGTAACACCAACATTGTCACCCTCACTCATAGGCATGAACAACACCCTCCACAACACCACTCTACACTGGAGGCTGCCTTCTCGTATGCAAACTCCATGACCTCCTTTAATATCATTGTTGGAGTACCTCCTTTAATATCATTGTTGGCGTACCTCCTTTAATATCACGCCTCCAACAATTGTACACGCATAAGGTCCATGATCAAAGAAATTGGACCATCTATCGCAACAGTGATTCAATATACATATCATAATTCTTATTTGTTCCAGTTGAGATTCATTTTATCTATAGGAGTCTATTCTTATTTTTTAGGGTTGTTATATCTAGATGTTCTTACATTGGTATGTGGTGGAGGGTTGAGATATTCTCTCAACCAAATGATTGTGTGTCCAAGATAATCTACCTATCTTGAAACAATACTAAATTTAATTATATCTAACCTTATTTGATGTGAATGCACAATTTAGTGTGCATGCTCAAACTTTAAGTTGGTACCACAGCCCGTAAGGGCCTAGGCCTTGGCCATTGGTGGGCCTAGGGAGATAAGAGAGTACATATATATTGTTTTAGTTTTTATTTTTCTATGGAATTATTAAAATTCTTATGGAGTTGATTCGAGAGGAATGAAGTTGAGGAATCGTAAAAGGATCGGATCGAAGGCAGTGTTTCTCGATGGAGCGATCTTCTCCTTTCTTTCGTGATAAGCAAAATATCATCAACAATCTGTGCCTACAGTGGTTGAGTGATTTATCGATGAGGTTTTTGTTTTGGATGTGTTTGGGTGAGTGACAAGACACATAGCCTTCGTGTGGAGTGCAATGGTCGTGGACTGGCGAAGTGTGGGCGATTTGGTTTATGTAGTGAGCATGGATAGCTCAATTGAAGAGCAGACTAGAGGTGTGAAACTTGTGCCTATTCCATCTCTGTTTTTGGTTGAATCATTGTTGCAACAAACGCTCCAATTTCTTTGATCATCAATCTGAGGCGTGTACCATTGTTGAGACATGATATTAAAGGAGGTCATGGAGTTTGCATAGGAGAAGGCAGCCTCCGGTGTAGAGTGGTGTTGTGGATCTAGAGTGTGTTGTTCATGCCTATGCGTGAAGGCGGTAGTGTTGGTGCTGGTGCATATCGGAAAGTGTGGTTTTGTTGCTGGGATCCTAGCCTAGGTCTCCACCAAGTCTGACGGCTTTGTTCAAAGTTTCACATGCGAGTTCAAGCATAGGGCCTCTGCTGTGTAATGGAGCTTGTGGTTTTGGAGATCGCTGCCCCTCCAGAATTTGTGACCCCTCCAGATGTTGGATTTCTTAGCAGCATGGAGCGATCTCCTATCTGTCTAATTTTGGTGTAGCTAGCTAGCGGCCATGAACTGTGCTATTGTGGTGTGGATATGCGTAGCAGATGTATGAGATGATTCGAGTCTACCTATGGTGAGATGAGCAGTGGAAGTTTGGAGTCATCCTATTCGTTTCAATTCATGTGCCCAATTGTCGTGTAGAATTCCAGTTGGTCGGTGATCTCCTTGTCAAATTTGTCAAGTTGCAACCTCCGTCATGAAGGTTTTGCCCAATTTGCTGGATGATGGGGTTATGTTTTGTGATGATTGGCCAACAAAATGGTAACTCTATACCCTCATAAGTTTCAATGATTTTGCAGTTTGTGAATTCTCAGAACCCTCTGATGGTCGGAGGCGTACATGGTGGCGCCTTCAGATTCAATGGTTACATTCATCTCTTCAATGCAAGGGACGACCAGATTGTTTCGTTTTGGACTGAGATGAATTCTAACATGGATCCGAGGATGATAGAACGAGACAACTTCACAGATGTCGCGGTGAGTGAGGATCTTGGAAGTCTCGTCAAGGTGAATGTTATAAGGGACCATCTTGTAATGGCTAACCTCAGGTGATTGTCACAGTCGCGGAACCCGTGGATTCCTCTTATAGAAACCAACCCTGTCTTGGTTGTTAAAGGTGGTATGCCTGTTGCCAAGATCTTGAGTTATGGCAGAAAATTTTCTGCACTAAGCGAGAGTATCTGGAGTCAGTCGGATGGTTCCGTGACGACTATGATGTAGGGTTTTTAAATCAGTTGGCCAATAAGCCAACCAATAAGGAAAACTTAATCGCTATTTCAATTTTTTAAATTGGTATGAAAATTTGAATATGCTCGAGTTGCACAGAATCTAAATGGGAAGCTGGAAATTGTTGGTCGAATCATAAAGGTGTCAACGATCAAGTTGAAATGCAGGAGTTTGGGGGCTAATGCTGATCATTTTAATGTTAGATTTTAATAATAAGTATGTCGTGTCATGTACTTCTTTTTGTTGTTGTTATTGAAGTGATATTGGTTTGACCAACTATTGTCACAATTTTGAGTATGTGTTCGGAATGGTCATTCCAATAATACACAAATTTGTAGGATATGATGAAGACATGGTACTGGAAATGGCATTAGATGAGCTCCACCAAATATTAAAGGATGATGGACAACCAAGTGAAAGTTTGAGTTTGTGGAATAGAGTCATGGTGTATTGTGTCACATACATTTATTAGTAAGAAAGTCTAGGATTTTTTGTAGTGGTATTTATAATATATGTACCTTACAAGTATAAGAATTGGAGTGTGTAATGTAAGCCTGATAAGGCATATGTACCTGCATAAAGTTTGTGGCAATCTGAAAACCACTTTGTCTTTGAAGTGGAGGCTTGTGGTAAGACAAAAACCACGTGTGAGTGTGATGTGGACAGAGATTGTTGTAGGTATGGTTTAGGGATAGCCAACAAAATGCTTGGCATGGTTGAGAGTGAGTTGAGAAAACCTTGGGCCTAGTTGAGTTAGGTTTGTGGTGAGCCTTTGTGGCTGAATTGAGTGCCTTGGTGGCAGAGTTGGACCTTGGTGGCTGAGAGCCCTTGTTGGCATGGTTGAGGGTAATCTGATAAAATCGAGATCATGGTTATGGGTAATCCGATAAAACCCATGATAATGATGGAGGGGGATTTCGCAAGTACGGGTACATGTATGCAATCATAATGGTTGACATAACCATGTATGCAAAGGACATCCTAGTAGATTGGCAGTTGCAGCGGTAGAGAACCCACGTGTAGATGGTTGTTCCTTTATATGAACATTGACATATTCTTTTGTTATGTTTGACCACAAATAGACTTTGCACATCGAGATCGAGACAAGTAGTCATTAAGGAGGTGACCTGGAAATTGTAATTTCTACTTGTCTCAGTTGTGATTCATTTTATCTATAGGAGTTTGTTCCTATTCCTTAGGGTTGTTATATCTAGATGTTCCTATATTGATGTGTAGTTGAGATATTCTCTCAGCCAAGTGATTGTGTGTCCAAGATAATCTACCTATCTTGAAATGATACTAAATGTATTTATATACAACCTTATTTGATGTGAATGCACAATATAGTGTGCATGCTCAAATTTAAATTTATTTTCTAAGCAATATATTGGTTATGAAAGCCAATATGGTAAAGTGCGGCTACATCTCTACCTCGAGTTGAAGAAATCATTAATAGCATTCATCAAGTTGTGCTCTTTCAATTTTTAAGTCAAGTTATTTTTCTGCTTCAAGTCATGTTGAATGGTTACGTTTAACAAGTAAGTTTTAGTTTATATTGAGCTGTTAATTGATTTTAAAAAGTGTATTTCCTATATAAGTATTAAGGAGGTGTAATTTTTTTTAATTAATATAAAATTGAAAATAACTCTTAAAAAAATTATTAATTATTATTTTTTCAATATTTTTATTATAAAATATCTTAGTATGTATATTTAAACTGAATATTTTTATATATTTTATAGGTATATAAAATAGAAAAACTTTTTCAATATTAAATACAAATAAATTATTTTAATATGTATTTCAAATGAGATATTTTTCTATTACTTGTATTCATTTAATGTAAGTTTCTTTTGTTTTTACTAAGTTTTATTTCTATATTTCATTGAGACGTGTGCTTACCTCGCTTTTAATATATAAAGCATAAAAAATATAGAATTTACTTACAGACATGCACATAAATCTATTATAACGTTTTTTCTTTAATTATAAATATTTAAAGAAAGATTCGTGCCTTCAGATTTTATTTGAGTTGCTTTTTATCAAAAGAAAAATATTGTTAAACCGAGAGGGATGATAATTACCATCTTGGATGACTCCATTGTAAGATAAACCGAGAGGGATGATAATTTCCATGATTTATGCTTCATCCCTATAACAACTTATGAAACTCTTCCCATTCATCGCATGCTAAATGTCAAGGTTACTTCTTTTTTAAACCACTATAACCTGCTATGCTTCATTTTACTTATTTTTAAGAAATAATACAAAGATCATAATAACAATAATAATGCAAACTATAATAAATAGCTAAATTTATAAATATTAAAATATTTAAAATAAGCTTGTTTTCCAACCCAATTAAATTCTATAACTTCATTATACTCTATTTATGTTAAGCCTAAAAGTCAACACCATGTTTAGTTAGAGTCGTAAACTAGTCTATTTCTCTCTAAATAGATGGACCAATGTTGTGTTTCATTGATGGCATCTTTATCTCTATGTAGTAAATATAAAGTTGGAAATAATTAATTCCTACTTGTCTATGGTTATAATTCTCCATTTGAGGAGTTTGTTCCTATATAATAGGGATTTAGTTTTCTCTAGTTTAGTGGTGTGGTTGAGAGAATCTCTCAACCACACTAGTGTACGTCCAAGATAGAATTCCTATCTTGAGACTATTGATTGTATAAATATCTTGTAATTTCCTCATTCATTAATTAATAAAAAATATATTGATTGAGCTGGTTTATCTTGGTATCAGAGCCTGTGAGGGCCTGGCCCCTCTTGGGCTTGGGCCCTCCTGGGCTGAGGGAAATAATTGAGAGATATATTTTGTTTTAGTTTTTTTAAGGATGTCCATCATCTATCGAGATCTGTGGCGTGGGAGAGGACGACAAGCGGATTGTTGTTGAAGATGAGGCGGCACCCAAGAAGGATCTTCCCACCATAATTTTTTTAACTCTTCATTGTTCAAAGTCAAAGTCACTGTGAAACTGCCTATTATGTTTATGCTAGTGCGGGTTTTGCAGAGCGTTGGTGTTGGGAGAAGCCCCGAAGTAAACACAAACTCGAAGGCAGAAGGCATCGTGAAGCAGGGTTTTTTGTAAGAAACAATGGCGATCTACCATCACAGATCCACGTTTAGAGCCGCGTCGCCGAGAAGATCTCTATACTTTATTGACATAATTCTCCTTCTTATCTTTGACCCGCAAAGATCTTTGTGCACAAAATCTGGGCTTCCGCGAAATCAAGATCTGCCGAAAACCCCAAATCAAAAACTTCTCGATTTAGACAGGAGTTCCATTTGTAGAAACTCGAAGATCTCATCAAAATTATCCACCAGACTGTCGAGAAGCTACAGCCTAGGCGAGACCGACAATGGCCAAGCCTGGAATAGAGAGCAGTCGAGCCAGACAATTGCCCCGATGCTGAAGAAGAAAATACTGTCGAGGCGTCAGAGGGAGAAACGCTGAAAACCGGGCAGTGGAGTTGACATGCCTGAATGTCTTACCCCACGAAGGCGACGACGGCGTGGGGAAATACGTGGTGGTTGGCAATGCGCAGGGTCGCTGGATTTAAGAAGCATGACGGTGCGAAAGGGGGAATGTGAGGGCCTCATCGGAGCCAGGGCCATAGCTTATGCTTTCGATGCAGTGGAGCGATCAAAAGGGTATGGTTTTACTTCAGAAGGTAATTTGATTCACGTAACACTTATGGGGGATGTTCTGAACTTTGAATGTAGGGTTAAGATTAAAAGGATGTCTGACATTGAAGGGGGAGGGTCTATTGTAGTTGGGGAAATTAAGGGCTATTTGCTTGTAAGTACCCCGGAGAAAGTTTTTGTTTACAATACTCCTACTCCTGTGAAGCTTGTGTCTGAGTTGTTTACGGTTTCACTCAGAGGAGCTTACAATCTTAGTGCTGCAGAGACGACCTGTGTGTTGTTGTGTGCTCTTGAGAAGAGCCTACGGTGAGTGATTGGCAGACTCAATGCGGGTAGCGTCTCTGTGTGAGCGTTGACTCACCATTTCTTGTGTTCAGCCTTTGTTATGACATTTTCTTCATCAATGTCTGTTGTTTTTGGAACAATTCTTAAGGTCAAGGAGAAACTAGAGAAGAGGGCTATATGGTCGTATTGTTGGCTGGATCAATTTGTATAGTGCAAATGGAAGCTTTGGGATTAAGGACCAGGGCGCTGGAAGACGAATCCATGAAAGATGGACACTCAAATAGGACTGCATATGGGTTCGATGATGTCTTTGATGATCCTCCGATGGGTTGGTCTCGTTATGGTCACACAATGAGGATTTGGGTTTTTAATTCTGGGTTTTTCTACATCAGGCCTACCATTCCTTCAATCGAGCTTTTGGATCGAGTTGTAGATCGACTTTCCAAGGAGATTGCTTGGGATCAGGCATTCTTTAATGAGTTGTTGTTTTTCCCCTCTCAACCAGGTTATGAAGGGCTTCATGCATCAAAGCGAGCAATGGATTATTATCTCTTTTTGAATAGCAAAGTGTTGTTTACAAAATTCAGGAAGGAGCCAGAAATGCCCCGCTACAAACCAGTTATTGTGCATATCAATTATCATCCGGATAAGCTTAATAGAATGAAGGCCGTTGTCGAGTATTATGTTCATGGAAAGAAAGAAGCTCTTAAACCTTTTCCTGATGGTTCTGATTGGTGACGAATGAGCGAGGCTTAGTTGGAGGTTAAGCAACATGAGAAGATTTGTATTCTCAGCTTTTATTTCCCCCTTTTTGGTAATCTCCAGTGCCCACAGTAAAGTGGAAATTCCATTATATTTTGGCTGTAAAGGCCTCTGAAATTGCGTTGTTAAGTATTGTGACAATTTCACAGTCCATGTTGACAGTCGAGGGTTGCCAATTCATGTTTTGAGCTTTTATACGGTCTTTCGTTGCTACCCAAAGAATTTAAAATCCATGTAGTTTGCTTTTCTGCAGAATATCCTGTCGTCTTGTTGTGGATTTCTAAACTGAAGATGTCTTCCAGCAAAGGAAAAGGGAAGGCAAAGACCGATGATGCTGTAAATCGATGGGATGGAAATGTGCATTTTCTGGTTTTTCGTGTATGTACAGAATGTGCCAATTCGTGAAGCCGCATGGAGCTCCGTAGCTGGTGCCAGAGTGTCGGAGGAGATAGCTGCAAGTTGAATTTTTTGGTCTCATTAATTCTCTGATGATGCAATATATTGGTTAACTGTCATGACAATAAAACTTGTTGTATTGTTGCAATTTAAGTGACATTAGCCTGACCAACTATTGTCACAATTTTGAATGTGTGTTGGAACTGGTCATTCCAACACTAAGCAAATTTGCAGGGAATGGTGAACACATGACAGTGAAAATGATATCAATTGGAGCTACATCAGAGATTGGAGGATGATCGAGATCATGTTGTAGATTGGTAGCAAGCATGAGGCAGTATGCTTGAAAATTGTTCTTGAAGGGAAAATTGTGTTCTCTTCGTGGGGCTGTGAGTCCCTATGTTCTGGTTTCTTTATTAGTGGACCTCTCACAGATGAGGTAAAGGAGCAGCGACAATGATGGACAACAAAGTAGTTTTTTGTTTGAGTTAGTGTGACTTAGACTCCCTAGTATGTTATTGTAATAATCATTTTATGTACCCAAAACTCCAAATGTTGAAATATGGAATGTAAGCTTTGTAAAGACATTTGAAAGTTCGTGGTGATCTCAAAACCACTTTGTAATGGTTTGTGGTCAGCCTGAAACCATCTTTTGTCACGGTAATGTGATGGTTGGTGGTGAGCCAGAAACCATCTATAGAGCCTTAGTGGCTACAGGAGTTGCCCGGTAGTGGCACGTGGAGGTTTCTGCTCAGTGGCAGCAGATTTGTTTGCCCGGTGGTGGAGAATTGCGGTTCCGTGATCGGACTTGCCCGGTGGTGGCGAATCAGAGCTCTGTGATCTGCTCGGTGGAAGCAGATCGGTGTTTTTCCCGGTAGTGGCATATTGAAGTTGGCAGATTTTCCCGGTGGTGGTAAATCAGACTTGCCCGGTGGTGGCAGATTGCCTTTGTGGCTGTGTGTACATGGAGCTTTGTGCTCGTAGGAGCAGGTGGACTGCAGTAACACTTGGCTCGGACTCAGATGATTTTTTTTTTGAGTAGAAGGGGATTGGTGCGTTTTTCGCGCTCACAGCAACGCCAGGAAGGCCAACTGGCGTGTCTGTTAGGCCATTAACCGCGCTAATGGGCGCGGGTTTTTTCATTCAGGATCGTGCCAATTCACCTTCAAAAGGATCCGCGGGATCAGAGAAGATTGTGGATCTATCTGAGGGCGGCAGATTGTGTTTTTTGGAGGTTTTGTACATGCAATTCGTGTGATGATGGTGGATTTGACTATCATGACAAGTAGTCATTAAGGGGGGGAGTTGGAAATACTTAATTCCTACTTGTCTATGGTTATAATTCTCCATTTGAGGAGTTTGTTCCTATATAATAGGGATTTAGTTTTCTTTATTTTAGTGTGTGATTGAGAGAATCTCTCAACCACACTAGTGTACGTCCAAGATAGAATTCCTATCTTGAGACTATTGATTGTATAAATATCTTGTAATTTCCTCATTCATTAATTAATAAAGAATATATTGATTGAGCTGATTTTATCTTATAATTACCACAACATGAAGTTATACTACAGTTTCGAGCATGCTTTAGGATTTTACATCACGGTTGGTGTATTAACACGGTATCTATAATGCTCTGAAGTTTAGTTTTTTTAATTTTCTTTTAAAATCATTTGTCGTGTGATTAAATTTATCATGCAATATTTTGCGCCATTTATGTGTTAAATATATATTATATAATGTTATGATAGTACTATGATAGTGCATTTTATAAACATAATTATGTTTCATAAATTTATTATTGTATTTACACACAATTCCAATAACATTTTTTTAAGGGAGTCCAATCTATTATTGATAGGGGGTAATTGGTAGAATATGATGCTAGGAAACCCTAATGTAAGTGGCAAAGTAAACAATAAAAGGTAACAATCAAGGGTGAACAAGAATATATATATTATATATATATTATATATATATATATATATATATCTATAATATATATATCTTAACATGGAAAGATATTACACATTAGGCGATGATACATGTATTTCTTGAATGCACTAAAATACTATTTCTTGAATATGAATTACTTTTAGATATTTGAGAATTAGTTAAGCTCAAGCTTGTCTAATATGTTTTTAGATGATAATGTGTTTATTAGTATGTTTTTTGTATGCACTAATCACAATAACAATCCCGATATGTTCTAGACATAGAATACTGCATAGCTCATGTTTTATTGTACCTGATACTAATGGCTATTATTCCATATCTCATATTCTCTTAGATACTAATGACTATGGACACAACTCTTTAGCTGATGCTCTTTATTTAAAGAGTATGGAGGGTTTGGTAATGATCAATTGTGAGAATCTCTACTATATCCCAGCTTTTTTTGCATTAATAAAACTACCTCAAATAGCCTTTTTTATTGCACTCACTGATTGGTTTACTTTTATAGAGATTTAAGTATAAAAGGTTAGGGTTATGAATTTGTATTTGGTTGTTTGATTGGCTTGCTACATCTATTCATCATGTTTTTGATACCTTTCTCTCATCTAATACCATAATATAACCCATGTTTCTCATAAGGATGCATTACTTGAAAATATGAAATTGGGAAACAATTTTTTCTTGAATTTGGAGATATAGCTAGAGAAATTTGGTGTTTACTAATTGCAATACTTGAAAATTTCTAGAAATATACAAAGTGACTTAAGTAACCACCATGATTTTTAGAGATGGTGATTTAATTTTGGGAAAAAAATATATCATCACAATCTACACAAATTGCACTAATTAATTCCACTATGTTTGACAAATTTTCACATTCAATCATTATTTTTCATAGGGTAAGACAAAAAGATGGTGAATTTTCAAAACACATTTGATGATCCAACAGTTTGGTTTTTTAATTTGATCATCAATAAGTCATAACATTTTGAAGATCACAATGAGAGGAAGTTAAAAGTGATTTTTCAAATGATTTAATTTTTTGATTTTGAAGTTATTGAATTTTTATTTCAAATAGTATTTAGGACTATCAAAATATGTAGTGACACAATTTAGTATAAAATTAGTAATAAATAAAAATTCTTGATGAAAATCAAGAAATATTATATCATTCGAATCTAGATTCAGAGCTCAATCTATTAGTACCAATATCACCATATAACTCTTAAATTTTGCAAAGATTTGGCATCTATAAAGTTATAGTTTGTTAAAATTACATAATTTTTCAGAATTTGTTTTTCTTGAGTAGAAAATATGGGCCTATAAAAGCTCGTAGATGAGAGATTTAAAAAATTTTAGCTGAGAAATTTAAAAACTCACATACGAGAGGTTTCCACAATCTTGGTTTGTCTTAACCACGAACTAACTAGACTCAGGTAAGAATTTGGAAAGCTCTTAACCAAGATTTTCCTCTGAAAAAATTTTCAATTGAGATATTTTACAAATTTTGGGCTTAAATTTCACTAGAGAATCTTTAATTAGCTAAGAGTTTACCCAAATAGAACCCTCAATTGTGATATTCTCAAACTCTTAGTTGACAATTTACCCAAGTTGACTTAATCTATTCGATGTACAAAACTTTTAGTCGATAGTTGTATATACTAGCACAACCACATTTAACAATATGATTGATATACGTCGATAGACATATATGAAGCATATCTACAATATGTCAATAGCCATGTGTCAACCACATTAACAATTATTATGTTTATTCTGTTAAAAGCCAACTATTTTTTATTATTAATAACTATATAAATAATAACAACCATATTATTATATATTTATATATCTATGATTTTTATATTATATTATATTATATATTAAAATAATATTAACTTACTCTATAAATATTTATTTAACATTGTTTAATTTTAAATTATTTAATATAATTTAAATATTAATAATATATTACGTTAATGATGATGGTAAATTTAATTAACAATAATAATCTTAATAAAATAATTATTATAGTAGATGTGATTGACAATAGGTATAAGGTTTCATTTGTATCTTATGAAATAGACCTTGATGATGATGATGATAATAATGTGTTATTTCAGTTTTATAGAAAATTATTTAATAATTATTATGGATTAAAAAATAAATTTAATTTTTAATATTGTTTTTAGAAAAATATAAATATTTATATTATTTTATAATTTATATTAGTTTTGTTAATAATATAATAACAGTATTTAATATTATATTGTTAATAGTAATTTACTAATATAATAATAATAATAAATTAATTAAATATAATATTAATAATTATTCATTTTAATATACTAATAATAATAATTAATACTTTGTCCCAATGTGATGTTGGACCATGGTTGACCATAGTTGACTATGGCTGACCATGGTTGATTTTCATATTGAGACATTCTTTGTCACAAAGCAACATTTATGCATGGTTGACCATGCTTGCCTGTGATTCACCATGGTTGACCATAGTTGATATGATAAACCCAAGGGATTTACATTACAAAGACAAGCAATTAATATTAAAACCCCAAGGGATTATGAACCCAAGAGAATGATATTAAACACAAGGGACTAATATTATAAACCCAAGGTATATAAAACCTAAGATAAATATTATAAATACTAAAAGGAGCACGATTGACCATGGTTGACTTTCATATTGAGACAATCTTTGTCGTAATGTGACATTGGAGCATGGTTGACCATGCTTAACCATGATTTATTTTCATATCAAGACAATCTTTGGCATAATGCCATGTTCCACAATGGTTGACCATGATTAACCATGGATGACCATGTTTGATTTTATAAAACATGGTTGACCAAGTTTGACAATGATTGACCATGGTTTACCATGATTATGATATTGAGACAATATTTGTCATAATGTGACGTTGGACAATGGTCAAGACAATTTTTTATCCTCATATTTAGACAATATTTGTCAAAATGTGATGTTTGACCATGGTGGACCATGATTAACAATGGTTGACTATGATTTAGAAACCAAAGGAAATAATAAACCTTAGGGATTAATATTTAAAGCCCAAGACATTATAAACCTAAGGAAATAATGGTTTATTTCCATATTGAGACAGTCTTTGTGGCAATCCGACATTCGACCATGGTAACCTAGGTGTCTATAAAGCTAAAGGAATAATATTAAACCATAGGAATATGGACCCTTAGATCATTAAACCCAAGGGATTCGTATTATAAACCCAAGGGGATAAAAGTTATAAACCCAAAGGAATAATAAACCCAAGGGAATAGTAAACCCAATGGATTAATACTAAAACACCAAGGGATTATGACCCCGAGTAAATAATATTAAACCGAAGGGACTAACATTATAAGCCCAAGGTATATAAACCCTAAGATAAATATTGTAAACACTAAAATAACCATGCTTGACCATGGTTAATTTTCTTATTGAGACAATCCTTGTCACAATGCAACATTGGACCATGGTTGACCATGCTTAACCATGACTTAGTTTCATATCAAGAAAACCTTTGTCACAATGTGACATTTGACCATGGTTGAGCATGATTGACCTTGAAAACCCATGTTTGACTTTACAAATCATGGTTGACAATGATTGAACATGTTTGACTTTATCAAACATTGTTGACCATGGTTGACTATGGTTGACCATGTTTGACTATGCTTGACCATGATTGATCGTGGTTGACTATGGTTATCATATTGGTTCAATATTTGTGATTATGTGACGTTGCACCATGGTTGCAATAATGATTGATTTTCATATTGAGACAATATTTCTCACAATTGGACGTTGGACCATGGTTTACCATGATTAACCATGGTTGACCACATATGTTTTTATAAAACATGGTTGACCATGGTTGAATAATATTAAACCTAAGGGACTAATATTATAAATCCAAGGTGTATAAACCCTAATATAAATATTATAAACACTAAAATAAACATCGTTTAACATGGTTGACCATGATTGATTTTTGTTTTGAGACAATCCCTGTCACAATTTGATTGTAGACCATGGTTTACCATAGTGGACCATGAATGATTTTCAAATCGAGAGAATATTTGTCACAATGTGAAATTGGATCATCGTTGACAATGGTTGATTCTCATATTGAGAAATTATTTATCGCAATGCGGAATTGGACCATGGTTGACCGTCATTGAATTTATAAAACATGGTAGGCAATGGTTGTGCATGTTTGACAATGATTGATATTATAAACCCAGGGGAGTAACAAACCCTTGTAGTTAATGCTAAAAACCCAAGCACTATAAACCTAAGGGAATAATATTAAACCCTAGGAATGTTATTCCTTAGATCAATAAACCCAAGGTACTGATATTATAAACCAAAGGGAATAATAAATCCAGGGGATAAAAATTATAAACGCAATGTATATAAACCCTAACATAAATATTATAAACCCTAAAATAAACACGGTTGACCATGTTTGACCATGTTAGATTTCCATATAGAGAAAATAATTGTCACCATGCAATGTTGGACCATGGTTAAACTTGGTTGAACATGATTGGTTTTTATCTCAAGACAATCTTTGTCAAAACACGACATTGGACAATTGTTGACCATGGTTAATTTCCATATTGAGACAATCTTTGTGGCAATGTGACATTTGACCATGGTAAACCTAGGGGTTTATAAAGCTAAGGGTATAATATTAAATCCTACTAATATGGACCCTTAGATTAATAAACCCAAGGGATTTATATTATAAACCCAAGGGACTAATAAACCAAGGGGATAAAAATTATAAACCCAAGGTATATAAACCTAACATAATATTAATCATGGAATAATATTAAACCCTAGGAATATGAACCCTTAGATTAATAAACTCGAGGGATTGATATTATGAAGCCAAGGGAACAATAAACCCAAGGAATTAATACTAAAACACCAAGGGATTATGACTCCAAGGGAATAATATTAAACCCAAGGGACTAGCATTATAAACCCAATGTATATAAACCTTAAGATAAATATTATAAACACTAAAATAAACATGCTTGACCTTTGTTGATTTTCATATAGAGACAATCCTTGTCACAATGCAACGTTGGACCATGGTTGGCCATGCTTAACCATCGCTATTTTTCATATCAGGACAATCTTTGTTACAATGTGATGTTCGACCATGGTTGACCATGATTGACCATGGAAAACCATGTTTGACTTTAAAAATCATAATTTACCATGATTGACCATGTTTGATTTTTTAAAACATGGTTGACTATGGTTGACCATTGTTTACTATGTTTGACTATGATTGACCATGGTTGACTATGATTATCATATTGAGAAAATCTTTGTCATAATATGATGTTGGACCATCATTGCGACAATGATGGATTTTCATATTGAGACAATATTTTTGAAAATGCGATGTTGGACCATGGTTAACCATGATTAACCATGGTTGACCATAAATGGTTTTATAAAACATAGTTGACGATGGTTGAATAATATTAAACCTAATGGACTAATATTATAAATCTAAGGTATATAAACCCTAAGATAAATACTATAAACACTAAAATAAACACTGTTGAACATGGTTGACCATGGTTGATTTTCATTTTGAGACAAACCTTGTCACAATGTGATGATAGACAATGGTTCAACATGAATGATTTCCTAATCGAGAGAATATTTGTCACAATGAAACATTGGACCATGGTTGACTATGGTTGATTCTCATATTGAGACACTATTTGTCACAATGCGACATTGGACCATGGTTGACCATCATTGAATTTATAAAACATGGTTGAAAATGTTTGAGCATGGTTAACCATGATTGATATTATAAACCCAAAGGAATAATATACCCTTGGGATTAATACTAAAAACAAAATCACTATAAACATAAGGGAATAATATTAAACCCTAGGAATGTGAACCCTTAGATCAATAAACCCAAGGTATTGATATTATAAACCAAAGGGAATAATAAACCCAAGAGATAAAAATTATAAACACAACACATATAAACCCTAACATAAATATTATAGACCCTAAAATAAACATGGTTGACCATGGTTGACAGTGGTTGATTTCCATATAGAGAAAACCCTTGTCACGATGCAATATTGGACCATGGTTAAACTTGGTTGAACATGATTGGATTTCATATCAAGATAATCTTTGTCAAAACGAGACACGTGACCATGGTTGATTTCCATATTGAGAAAATCTTTTTGGCAATGCAATATTCGACCATGGTAAATCCAGGGGTCTATAAAGCTAAGGGAATAATATTAAACCCTAGGAATATGGACCCATAGATCAATAAACTGAAGAGATTGATATTAGAAACCCAAGGGATAATAATTATAAAACCAAATTATCTAAACCCTAACATAAATATTATAAACCCTAAAATAAGCATGGTTTACCATGGTTGATTTCCATATTGAGACAATCCTCGTCACAATGTGACATTGGACCATGGTTGACCATCATTCAATTTCATATCAAGACAATAATTTTCATAATGTGACGTTGGAACATGGTTGATTTCCATATTGAGACAATCTTTGTCACAATGCACCATTCGACCATGGTTAACCATGGTTGGCTATGATTGACCACAGTTGGCTATGATTTAACATGGTTGACCATGATTAATATTATAAACCCAAGGGATTGATATTATGAACCCAAGGGAATAACAAACCCTAGCAATTAATACTAAAGCCTCAAGGGATTATGAACCCAAGGGATTAATACTAAAATCCCAAAGGACTATGAACCCAAGGAATTAATATTAAACCCAATAGATTATTAACCCAAGGGAATAATATTAAACCTAAGGGACTAATATTATAAACTAATATTATAAATCCAATGTATATAAACCTTAAAATAAATATTATAAATACCAAAATAAATATGGTTGACCATGGCTGATTTTCATTTTGAGACAATCCTTATGATAGTGCGATGTTGTACAATGGTTGACCATGGTTGATTTTCATATCGAGACAATCTTTGTCACAATGCGACGTTGGAAAGTCGTTGATCATGGTTTATTTTCATACCAAGAAAATCTTTGTCACAATGTGATGCTCGACCACGGTTGACCACGATTAACCATGGCCAACCATGGTTGAGCATGATTGTCCATGATTGTCCATAATTTTTATATGGAGACAATTGTTGTCACAATGCAGCATTCGATCATGGTTGACCATGGTTGATTTTATAAGCCCAAGGTAATAATAAACCCAAGTGATTGATATTATGAACCCAGGGGAAAAATAAACCCAAGGGAGTAATACTAAAATCCCAACAGATTATGACCCAAGGTAATAATATTAAACCCAAGGAACTAATATTATAAACCCAAGGTATATAAACCCTAAGATAAATATTATAAATACTAAAACAAACATGCTTTATTTTCATGGTGAGACAATCCCTGTCACAATGCAACATTCAATCATCGTTGACCATGCTTAGCTATGATTGACAATGATTAATATTATAAACCTAAGAGAATAATAAACCAAAGGGATTGATATTGTAAGCCCAAAGGAATAATAAACCTAAGGGACTAATACTGAAACCCCAAGGGATTATGATCCAAAGGGAATAATATTAAACCCAAGGGACTAATATTATAAACCCAAGGTATATAAACCCTAAGATAAATATTAAAAATACTAAGATAAACATGGTTTACCATTGTCTGTTTTCATATTGATACAATCCTGCAATGTGACGTAGGGCCATGGTTGACCATGGTTTAACATGGTTTTTTTATGGTTGACCATGGTTGACCATGGTTGATTATCGTTGTCTATTGTTGAATAATATTAAACCCTAGGAATATGAAGCCTTAGTTAAATAAACACAACGAATTGATATTAGGAACCCAATGGGATAATAAACCTAAGGGATAAAAATTAGAAACACAAGGTATATAAACCCTAACACAACTATTATAAATCCTAAAATAAACATGGTTGACCATGGTTGATTTCAATACTAAGACAATCCTTGTTACAATGCCACATTAGGCCATGGTTGACCATCATTGAATGCGACGTTGGACTATGGTTGACCATGGTTGATTTCCATATTGAGACAATCTTTGCCACAATGAGACATTCAACCATGGTAGACCATGATTAATATTATAAACCCAAGCGAATAATAAACCTAAAGGATTGACATTATAAAACAAAGGGAATAATAAACCCAAGGGATTAATACTAAAACCCCAAGAGTTTATGAACCCAAAGGAATAATATTAAACCCAAGGGAGTATTATTATAAAACCAAGGTATATGAACCCTAAGATAAATATTATAAACACTAAAATAAATATCGTTGACCATATATGATTTTCATATTGAGACAATCCTTGTCACAGTGCAATCTTCGACCATTGTTGACCACAGTTGATTTGCATATTGAGACAATATTTGTCACAATCCGACGTCGGACCATGGTTGACCATAGGTTATTTTCGCATTGAGACAATCTTTGTCACAATGCGATGTTCGACCATGGTTGACCATGATTGACCATGGTTTGCGACGGTTGATTTCGATATTCAGACGTTCTTTGTCACAATGTGACATTCAATTATGGTTGACCATGGTTTTCTATGATTAACCATGGTTGGCCATGATTAGTGTTATAAAGATAAGGGAATAATAAACCCAAAGGATTAATACTAAAACCCCAAGGGCTTCTGAACCCAAAAGAATAATATTAAACCCAAGGGGCTAATATTGTAATCCTAAGGTATATAAACCCTAAGATAAATATTATAAACACTAAAATAAGAATAGTTGACCATGGTTGATTTTTGTATTGAAACAATCCTTATCACAATGCGATGTTGGAACATGGTTGACCATGGTTGATTTTCATATCGAGACAATATTTGTCACAATTTGATGTTGGACCATGCTTTACCATGGTTGATTTTCATATTGAGACAATATTTATCATAATGCGACGTTCGACCATCGTTGACCATGTTTGATTCTATAAAACATGGTTGACCATGATCAACCATGTCTAACCATGGTTGTCCATGATTTTTATATGGACACAAGTTTTGTCACAATGGAACATTTGACCATGGTTGACCATGATTGATATTATAAACCCAAGGGATTGGCATTATGAACCGAAGGGAAAAATAAACCCAATGGAGTAATACTAAAACCCCAAGGGATTATGAACCCAAGGGAATAATATTATAACCCTAATATACATAAACTCTAAGGTAAATATTATAAACACTAAACTTAAAATGGTTGATATTCATGGTGAGACAACCCTTGTCACAATTTCACATTTGACGATGGTTGATCACGGTTGGCTATGATTGACAATGGTTGACCATGATTTATATTATAAACCTAAGGAAATAATAAACCCAAGAGATTGATAATATAAACCCAAAGGAATAATAAACGCAAGGGATTAATACTAAAACCCCAAGTGATTATGAAACTAAGGGAATAATATTATAAACCCAAGGTATGTAAACCCTAATAAAATATTAAAAACACTAAAATAAACATGGTTGACCATGGTTTATTTTCATATTGAGACAATCCTTCTCACAATGTGAAGTTGGACAATTGTTGACCATTGTTGAACATGGTTGATTATGATTGACCATTGTTGAATAATATTAAACCATAGCAATACGAACCTTAGGGTCAATAAACCAAGGGATTGATATTATAAACCCAAGGGAATAATAAACCCAATATAGTTAATTATAAACTCAAGCTATATAAGCCCCAACATAAATATTATAAACCCTAAAATAAACCTGAGGGATTATAAATATTAGAATCCTAATAGATTAATAAACCCAAGGGATTAATATTACAAACCCCATAATGAAATTTTTATTTTCAATTACCATTGAAACCAATATGTCCATGTAAAAGTTTGAAGCAATTCATGGACATATTTGAAATGGTTGTTGTTGCCATCTAACATGGCACATAGAAGCTCTACCATTCATTTTAGAAATAGAATACCCAGACTATTCATTTCCAAACCCTCAACCATGGCTCACAATAATCGACCATATTAACTTAAGTCAACTATAGTTGAAAATTGTTGACTATGGTTACCATAGTTAACTATGCTTAGTCGTAGGTGACTATAATTAACTATGTTAAAGTTAACCATAGCCAATCACAATAAAGATACTTGATCATGCTTGATCGTGGTTAGATTATTCTTAACATTGACTATGGTGGAATATGT
>APFE031161499.1:23869-37326 GCA_000404065.3 Pinus taeda | reverse complement strand
AGTATCAATAAAATCTAATGCAATAAATGAATTTTTATATATAATAATATTTAATAATCATATTTAGTTACCAATGGAGCTAGTTACAAAATGAAAGTAATGTCGATAACTTATTACTATTACTATTACTATAAACACATACAATTAAAAACATAGAACTAGAGACAAATAGAAAATTTGCAATCATGGGAATTGGGAAGACTGATACACTTTACAGTGCTGAGATACGTTGAGATACACAAATTTTGTCGACCTGGATACAATGGCTATGAAGATTTTGTCGACTTGGATACAATGGCTATGATGGTCCTACTACTAAGATTCATTGTGGGAATAATTGGGCAAGATCACCTTGGGCTTGGAGGGGAGACATCAAAATGAAATAAACCATCATGTGAATGAAAACTTTGATATGGCCCTAATAAGTGGAATGTCTCACACCATTCAAACTTGACCTCATGAAGCAGCAACAACATTATTTATTTTATTAAGTGATAAAGTAACGTGTAAAATTAAGGTTTTGGTTAAATCTACCTCTCCATTTTCTATAACCTAAAGGAATGTTAATAAGAAATCCTCACCTATTCTTTAATATGAAATACTCACCATTTATTTAACTAAAAAGCCTTGAATCCTAATCTACCTTAATTGAATTCTGTAATCCTAAAAAATATTTAAATACATTTAAGAAACCCACATTATTATACCATAAAAATATGTATTAAAAGTTTACTTTTCGTAATGTTGAATATTTACTTTGATCACGATGTTTTCATTTGGGAGACAATCATTTATTCTAGAAAGCATGGTAGAAGGGATTTTCTACCTTGGGTTTGAGGGGATTTAAATATGAATCCCAATTATCTCCATAAAGGGAGTATTGTTAATTAATAAACACATAGGAATAGGTTATATTTGTCTATGTTGGAAAATTTGTTAAATATGTCACATGCATGCATTGTGATGAGACACCGCTTAGTGCTACAGTTTCACAAAATAGACTACACTCCAGAATATGGATGATTCTAAAATCTTCCCAATAAGAGGTTCACGGATTTTGGCATGTGTTTCTAAGTTTTTCCCCTTTTAATCAAATCATAGTGTAGCTTGTTAAAATACTCCTTCGTTATCTTAGGGCATGTTTTCTTTGCTTATACACTGATTGAAGAAGATATTAACTAATTATAGAAATTCACTCTGCAGAGAATGTTGTTAATGCATTGTATTAATCAAAACTTATTAATTATATTTCAAGACTTCATCCAAATGTACCTTTGAACCTATTTAGTGCCATTAATTTTGGATTTTTTTTTGCTTTTCCAATAAATCGCATTTGCAATCTGAACTGAAAGTTGCATTTACATGTTTTCCTACCCTATTTAGTGCCATTAATTTTGGATTTCTTTTTTTTTTTAACTTTTCCAATAGATCGCATTTGCAATCTGAACTGAAGGTTGCCTAGGATATTTTTTTTCATATTTCGACAAATAAATACATTCCTTAGTGTATTTCATTGGTAATTTTTTATTTTTAAAAAATTGTGAAATAATTACAACCTGAAAGTAGTTACAACAACAACCCTTGAAATTAATCACTTGTTCTCAAACAACTAGGAGACGTAGGTTTTGTCGCCTAGTGTCTCGGTTTGGAAGAACACCTCAAGATGCCTAATAACCATGCGATCAAGGCACTCAATCTAGTAGCAAAGTGTAGGGCAGTTTCGTATTTTTGCTCAGATCTGATATTTTGAGATTGGCTGATATATTTTTTATATAATGACCCAAATTATTATAATCTCTCAATTAACAAATTAATTGTTACAACAAAAAATAGGAGGAGTTGGGTTACCACAGGAAAAATTTGACATTTTGATCATTGTTATTAGCATTCTTTAAACGTTAACTTGAACATTCTGCTTTCGCTGAAATCCATCCATTCATAAATCTAAATCACATTGCGTGGACATTGCGCAATTTATAAATCTCTATTTTCTTAAGGAGCTAGATTTACAGTTTTTTATGACAACGATCTGCTCATCGGTAATTTGTTAGGGTTCTAATGGATGCGCCTATCAGTGATTTCTTTGGAATCCAGAGTTTGAATTTTTTTTAGCATTCAGACAGCCATAACCATTTAATTAACACAAAGCCCATCCTTGTTCATTTATACGTTATTGGATTTCACATTAACCAATGATCTGGCTAGATTGATAGAATGCATAAAAAGCTATCACAATTATTGCTCTATTAAGTTACAGGAAAATTTTCACATGATAAAAGTTTTACCCTACATATCACAGAAAAAGACAATGAAAGTTTCCGTTGCTGCGATCCAGTAGTTTATGTGAATGATTCACATTAAAACCGAGCACAAAACCCTAATTTATAATCATGCAGAGCCAAACTTAAAGATGAATGAGATAAAGAATAATTATTATACATTAAAAAAAAATGAATCATATCCATGGATTATACAATAAAGAATGCCCAAGAAAAAATAATATCCCACTTCAAAACTTGAACTTGGAAAACTTGAAATTGATTTGTCAATCAAATCTATCATATGAAATGGAAATCTCAATATTAGCAATAGTCATGAAATTGAACTTGATTTACCGCATTATAAACCTAATGAATGTTGTGTTGAGTTCGTTTTGTTGGGACAATATGAACAAACAGCCGTTGCAAGGGAGTAGGCACAAAACCTTACCGTGTTTCCCCCACTTTTCATCTTATCATTCACTAATTCATCCACTACAGTTAACATCCAATTCTGCACGTGTTTCTCAAAGAATGTATAGAGACGGATGCAATTAATGGAGTGAATATTACACTTAGCAAATGGTTGAATGTGAATCGTTATAATAACTTTTCAATGCATGTTTTTTAAAATTTGTTTATAGTAATTATGCCACGTTGTTTGAACAATAGGCACATTAAATTTGTAATTACTTTTTGTAAAAAATAATTTAAGTATGGTTTAAACATGTGATTTAGATATGTGTAGAATTAATGGTGTGAATTTTATCCATTAATAGAGTGGGGATGATGAGAATATACTCATATCTTTCATTTTACGTCATGAGATAAAAAAAGATTAATTAGAAAATGGATTAAAGTAGCTAATTCCAATAAGAGGACACCTATCGGCGTAATCATTAGTTGAATATTTAATTGAACAATAAATTTTTTGTTTAAGGTAAAAAAATATATATATATTTTTGGAAAATAATTTGAATTGTTTTTACTAAAACAAAAAACAACATATTTTTATTTTTTTATGGAAAACAAAAATTATTAGTATGGGAGAAAAGAGACTTTATGTTATTGTTTTATTATGGAAAATATATATCAATTTTTTTTCCTATGCAAAAGAATATTACAATCTTTATTTTACTAAACAAGAAGATATATTGAAATTTGTCTTAGATTAAATTATAAATCACCATCTAAATGGAATTCGTAATTTTATTGTGGCATATATCGTAGTTTGGCTTTTAGATATTTCAATTTGTTTTAAACTTGTAATACTAAAACCTTGAACGATTGTTATTTTGGAATTAGATTTTAATTTCCTCATTTTTTGAACATGAGAAACAAACAGGGTTATAAATGGAAGTACCATTGTAGGAGAATTGGTTTAAGGAATAAAATGAGAAACTACAGAAAAAAGGGAGAGAATTAAGGGGAAATAGAGAGCTTGAAAGAATAGTGGAAGTACAAAAGATACGTGGAGATACAAAATATAGAGAACTTGAAAAATATGTGGATGTACATGGAAATGATGAGGAAATGAGAGATGTCCACGAACTTGTCAATGAGAATATCAACAATAGAAATGAATGAAAATATCAACAATAAAAATGAAGAAAACAATATTGATATCAACAAATGATGCAGGAGCATCCAGCTAAGGGCGCCATGACCAAGTGTTGGTCTCACCTAAGGAGGAGAGGTTCATCAGTAATTTGAATTTCATTTGTGTTTGTTAATTAAGAACAGTATTACAAGCCTGTTTTATGTCTTTGTCTGTTAATAGGTATTTAGGGATAGTACAGTTAGGGACAATACAGTTAGGTAGAAGTAGTTGCAGACACATGGTTGTCTGGTCTCTTATTTAATTTATCTTCATAGTTATTTACTTTTGAAAAAAAAAACAAAGTAACAGGAACGAAAATATTATCTTTGTATTCTACAGAACGAAAGAATCAAAATAACAAGATAGTTAACAACTGCATAACTAAACAAGCAACTGCCAACAATTTAATTAATTGTACTGTAAATATTATAAAGTAGATGCACATAGCATGGACGGTGTTCGACATTCTTTCTGGACAGAGAATACTAATACAAAACAGAGATATTTTCTTTTCATTATTTTTCCTGAGTCCATCTAAATAGCTACTATGTTCCTATCATCTAATTTTTGTTATATGTAATAAAAAGGCAGTCAAACAATCTATCAATATCCTTCCTAGTAGAACAGAAGTGAGTTCCCAAAAACAATGACAAGCAAAAAGCGTAACTATGAGAGAGACACAGACATAAACAATGAAGACGAGCACATAATCCCTTTGCACACTAAGAACTTACAGAGGCATGAGAGCATGCTACGACAAGTCACCATTAGCTAATATAGTCACAGAAGAAATTTCGAGCAAGAGGTAACCCTGTGCATACTAATACAAAACTTTTTCATTAATTTTTTTCCAATAATTACAATAGCCTACATTGTGGTTCCAACCATTCAATTACAAGTTTAAAGTCTAGTAGTCCAGAAGGTGAGGAAACCCTCCTTTAGGAATAGAGCAGCAAAAAGAGGGTTAGGGTTTAAAACCCTTAAATAAAAATTCATTACAGTTCATGACAGAACCCATATTAATTAGACAACCAAACCATAAAACAAAAATTGATCACAACCGAATGGCATTGCAATCGGACTTAGGTCGAGTACAAGAAAATACAACCAGAAACCCTTCGACCAAACAAAGAAAACAAGGAAAGATCCTACCAGTTCCATTTGAAGAAGGAGCCGAGAGATACTCTAGCCAAATTCTACGACCTACATAAACAATACAACAAGGTGTTAGCACTGTGGTTTAAAAGCACAACAAAAAAGATAGTAAGGACTAGCAGAAAGGGCAAGAGGATGTCGAAGGAACTTACCCTCTCGACAACAATGCTGGACAAAGGGAGTCATAACTGACCATCATCGTCACAAAACCAAACACTGCTCACAAGGGGCCGAGTCTATTAGTGCAAAAAAAAGTTGAGAGCATAATCTTCATGAGGGAGAGAAATTTTACCTTGCCAGAGTGAGCAGACGCCAAATGGAAGGGTCCTATTGAGGCCGCGACTCGAGCACAAGCACATGCATACACAAACAATCGATTATACAACCATACAAGTAGCAGAGGAACCATAAGTTAATATAAGAGACCGAGCGAGCAACAAAAATGAAATAGTGAACATTGAGCCACCAAAGGAACATAGAACCTCACAATAGCTCAACCAACAACTAGCAGAGCCAAGCTAGCAAGAGTGTAAACCATGAAAAGGATCGAGGCATAGCTGCCACTTACCAACGGAGAAGCCATAGTTGGCGCAAGTAAAAACTTGTTGCATAAAAGTGACAGTCACCCACAAAACCGCAGAGCTCACAACCCAAATAGTGCACAGTGAAAATGACCGGGAGAAACCAATACCCTAGGGTTTAGCCAAACGCAGGACGGAAGCCTGAGGCCAGGAAAACTGTCCTCTCAGTGTACAAAATCATCAATACAACAATCAATGCCAAATCTAAAATATCTGCACTAAACCCTGATTAATAATTTTTTTTTTTTTTTTAATCATTGTTAATCAATGGTTATTGGGTTGATTAAGTCATATAGCACAGTCTGGTCCATCATAGTGGTATCAGAGTAGGATTTAGAATTGGCTTGAGAAATGGAGGTAGGAAGACGAGGTCATGGAAGAGGAGCTTGGAGGATAGCATAGGAAGGATTGTGGGAGGAGAGCAAGATCCTTCCTGCCTGTTTGGAGGCAGGTTGAACCAGGGAGAAGAAGGGATCTGGAGATAGGAGATGATAGCGAAGAAGCTATAGTGACAACAGATGGATTGGATGAAGAAGGGCTAGAAATGAGACTATTGAGGTCGGTCCTATTAGCGAGCAATAAGCCTAAACCAGAAATTCAAAATTATGACGGCAACTTGTCCACAGTGGTTCTATTGGACTGTATCAGCGAACTGGATAAATATTTCGAGTGTGAAGAGGTCAGTGAAGATTGTAGAGTCAAGTTCGTTGCGAAAAAGTTGAAGGGACACGCAGCCTTGTGATGGGACAGTGTCCAAATAGAGAGAATGAGGATGAACAAGTTGCCAATCAAGAAATGGACAAGGATGGTGGCCAAGTTGAAAGGCAGATTTCTGCCTAAGGATTACCAGATTGCACTACATTGGCAAATGCAGAATCTGAAGCAGAAAGGGATGATAGTAAGGGAGTACACTAAAGAATTCTACCAGGTAAATTTAAGGGCTAGTTATACAGAGGACACCCCGAAGAAAATAGCAATTTATGTAAATGTTTTAAGGTTAGAAATATTAGATGAAATTAGCATTCTCTCCCCGAAAAATATAGAAGAAGCATATCAAAGTGCTATGAAAGCAGAGGGCAAGATCACTAGAAAACAAAATGCTAGGAGAGAATGGGGAACCAGCAGAGGAAGGGGATAGTCTTATGGCAGAGGGCGAACTGCCAACAATAATGAAGAAGGTAGGAGTTCCAAAGCTTCCAGAATAGCAGAAAAAGGTGACAACATGAGAGGTGGTAGGCCATACCGGCGAGGGAGAGGAAATGGTCGAGGCAGAGGAGCCAGTTATCAATGTTACAAGTGCCACAAGGGGAGGCATAGATCTTTTGAGTGTCCTAAGATGGAACAAGCTAGATAGAGGGGTGTGTATGTAGCATAGCCAGAGGAAGTAGAGACACCTCCCTAAGAAGTAGAAAATGTGCTAGAAACAGGGGAAGCGTTAGTTTTGAACAAGGTGTTGATGCTGAAACCAGCCAAAGAAATAGCTGAACAAACTCAAAGGAAAGCTTTGTTTTAGACAGTTTGTAAGTTACATGGCAAATGTTGTAAGCTGATTATCAATAGTGGGAGTATAGATAATTTGGTTGCCACGGAGATGGTGGAGAAGTTGGGGTTGAAGTGGTTGAAACACTCCACTCCTTATAAGGTATCATGGCTGCAAAAAGGCCATCAGTTGTTGGGAGATGAATAATGTGAAGTGGAGTTCCATATCGGTAGATATAAGGATAAGTTCATTTTTGATATAATGTTGATGGATGTATATCACATACTGCTAGGCAGGCCATGGCAGTATGACAGGATGGTGGTACATGATGGGAAGGCAAACTATTATAAGTTTGTCAAAGATGGGATCAAGCACATGCTTGTTCCCATCAAGGAGGAAGAAATAGCGGAAAAACATGAGACGAGAGTGCTAATAATGGGCGGAAAGCAGTTTTTAAAAGAGATTAAAGACAGTGAAGTAATCTATGATGTCGTAAGAAGAGCGAAGACGGTGCTGCTACACACAGAGGTGTCATATTTTCCCACAGAAATTCAGCAGATGCTGCAGCAGTTTAGCAATATAGTAGTGGATGACTTGCCAGATGAACTACCCCCTAAGAAAAGTATAATTCATCATATTGACTTTATACCCAGAGTAAGTTTGTTGAATAAGGCAGCATATCAGATGAGCCTCAAGGACAATGAGGAGATTAGAAAATAGGTGCAAGAATTGCTAGATAAAGGGCTAATAAGGGAAAGTTTGAGCCCCTGCGCAGTTCCAATAGTTCTCACTCCCAAGAAAGGAGGAGAATGATGAATGTGCACAGATTTGAGGGCCATCAACAAGATTACCATTCAATACAGATTTCCACTGCCACGGATGGACGACATGATGGACTGCCTGAGCGGGGCAGCATATTTTTCCAAGATTGATTTAAAGGGTGGGTATCATCAGATTCGAATGCGAGAAGGGGATGGGTGGAAGACAACCTTTATGACTAATGAGAGAATGTATGAGTGGCTAGTAATGCCATTTGGACTGAGCAATGCACCCAATACCTTTATGTGATTAATGAATGAAATGCTGAAAGAATGCATTGGGAAGTTTGTAATAATATACCTGGACGACATATTAATCTTCATCAAGATGAGAGAGGAACGCTTTCGACATGTTCGAAAAGCGCTGGAAAAGTTGCAGCAAAATAAGTTGCTGATAAATCTGAAAAAGTGTACTTTTCTGCAAACATAATTGATTTTTTTGGGTTTTGTGATTGTAGAAAATGAGTTGAGGATGGACCCAGAGAAGATTGCAGCAATTGTCAATTGGTCATCCCCGAAAAGCTTGTTTGAGATACGTATTTTTCATGTGCTGGCAAGTTTTTATCGAAAATTTATAAGAAATTTTAGTGAAATTTGCGCACCTATGTTGGACACTATAAAGAAGGAAAGTTAGCCTTTTCATTGGACAAAGGCAGTAGAGAGGAGATTTCAGCTACTGAAGAGGAATATCACAGAAATACAAATCCTAAGATTGCCAGATTTTAAAAAGCCTTTTAAGGTTCGCAGTGATGCAAGTGGTACGACCATTGAGCTGTACTTAGCCAAGAAGATAAACCTATTGCATTTTTCAGTGAGAAGTTGAATGAAAGTAGGCAGAAGTATTAATCCTATGATAAGGAATTTTATGTTGTCATCCAAGCATTGAAGCACTGGAGACACTATTTGTTGGGGAATGAGTGTTTTTTGTTCTCAGATAATTCTGCACTACAATATGTGATGCAACATCATAAGATGAATCACAAGCATGCTAAGTGGGTTGAATATTTGCAGAGTTTCACCTTTATGTTGAAACACATCAGCGGGCAGGCCAACAAGGTGGCAGATGCATTGAACAGAATAGCCCTACTCTTGCAGGAGAGTACGATACAAGTGTTGGGCTTTGAGCACTTGAAAGACTTGTATCAAACTGACATAGATTTCAAGGAGGCATATGAAGCCTGTCAGAATCCTTTGGTGAGAGATAATAGTCCATGGTTGGACTATAATTTGCAGGAGAAGTTGTTGTTTAGAGGAGGACAGTTCTGTATTCCTAACTGCTTAATGAGAGAGAATATCATTCAGGAGAAGCACAGTGGAGGTCTATCCGAACATTTCGACATAGACAAGACATTAGAGTAGCTCAGCCATTTTTACTTTTGGCCAAAAATGCGAAGGGATGTGCTGAGATTTGTGACCATATGTAAAGTGTGTTAGTTGGCAAAAGCACACAGTCAAAATATGGGACTCTACACACCATTGCCCATTCCAAGTAGACCATGGGACTCAGTTAGCTTGGACTTTGTCTTGGGTCTACCAAGGATACAATGGGGTTATGATTCAATGATGGTAGTAGTGGACCAGTTTTTGAAGATGGCGCATTTCATCCCTTGTAGAAAGACCAGCGATGCCACTCACATGGCCCATTTGTTCTTTATAGAGATCTTTAGACTCCATGGTCTACCTAATTCCATTCTCTCTAACAGGGACGTGAAGTTTACAAGACACTTTTGGCACACCCTGTGGAAGAAGATGGACACGCAGTTGAGTTACAGCTATGCTTATCACCCGTAGACCAACGGGCAAATAGAGGTGGTAAACAGGAGTCTGGGGAACCTGCTATGAAGTTTAATTGGTGAAAATTCGCATATGTGGGATCGAGTACTTGCCCAGGAAGAGTTTGCTTATAACGACTCGCCCAATCGTAGCATGGGTTACAATCCTTTTCAGATCTTGATTGGCATGTATCCGCATGGAGTGCATGAGTTGTGAGATCTAGGATAGTAGGAAAGACGGAGTGTTGATGGGGAAGATTTTGCTAACATGAGGAAATATTTTCACGAGCAGGTGAAAGTCAAGTTACAGGACAACAGTAAAAAATATAAGCAGTGAGCAGATTTGAAATGGAGAGAAGTGCAGTTTAATGTGGGGGATGAAGTCCTCGCACATTTGTGCAAAGAGCGTTTCCTTAGAGGCACGTATAACAGACTGAAATACAAAAAGATAGGCCCCTGCAAATTTCTCCAGAAATTTTCAGCGAATGCCTATGAAATACAGCTGCCACCAGGAATAGGCATCTCGCCCATCTTTAATGTGGCAGACCTGTTTCCATACACTGCTGGACCAGAAGAAGATAGTAGAACATGGCCTACACAGGACACCCAGGATGGAAGCAAGACTTGGATGAGACAAATGCCGTATGTTCAACACCCCACAAGCGAGAGAATCCTCGACACTCAGTTGGCCAAGCGAACTCAGTGGAAAGAGTATCTGCAATATCTGGTCAAGTGGAAGAATCGTCCTATTGAGGACAGTTTGTGGGTTGATGCCAGTCAGATAGAGCAGGCGGGTTATTCAGTCAAGAAGCTCATCGACCAGAGTCATGAATTTTTCTTACCCTAGGAGACTGATGTAGGAGCATCTAGCTAAGGTCTCCATGACCGGGTGTTGGTCTAGGCTAAGGAGGAGAGGTTCATCAATAATTTGAATTTCATTTGTGTTTGTTAATTAAGAACAGTATTAGGAGCTTGTTTTATGTCTTTGTCTGTTAATAGATAATTAGGGATAGTACAGTTAGGGACAGTACAGTCAGGTAGAAGTAGTTGCAGACACATGGTTGTCTAGTCTCTTGTTTAATTTATCTTCATAGTTAATTACTTTTGAAAAAAATACAATGTAACAGAAAAGAAAATATTATCTTTGTATTCTACAGAATGAAAGAATCAAAATAGCAAGATAGTTAACAATTTCATAACTAAACAAGCAATTGCCAATAGTTTTCTTTTTGTATTGTAAAGATTATAAAACAGATGTACACAACATGGACAGGGTTCAACATTTTTTCTGGATAGAGAATAATAATACAAAATAGAGATATTTTCTTTTCATTTTTTTCCTGAGTCCATCTCGATAGCTACTATGTCCTATCATCTAATTCTTGTTATATGTAATAAAAAAATAGCCAAACAATTTATCAATATCCTTCCTGGTAGAATGGAAGCGAGTTCCCAAAAACAACGACAAGCGGAAAGCATAACTATGAGAGAGACACAGACATAAACAACGAAGAAAAGCATATAATCCTTTTGCATGCTAAGACGTTACAGAGGCATGAGAGCATGCTACGAGTGACCATTAACAAATGCAGTCATAGAACTGAATTCGAGCAAGAGGTAACCCTGTGGGTACTAATACAAATCTTTTTCAATAATTTTTTCACAATAATTACAATAGCCAACATTGTGGTTCCAACCATACAATTACAAGTTTAAGGTCTAGCAGTCCAGAAGGTGAGGAAACCCTCCTTCAGGAACAGAGCAGCGAAAAGAGGTTTAGGGTTTAAAACCATTAAACAAAAATTCATTACAATTCATGGCAAAACCCATATTAATCAGACAACTGACCTAGAAAACCAAAATTTTTCACAACAAAATTGCATTGCAACTGGACTTAGGTCGAGTACAAGAAAAGACAACCACAAACCCTTCCACCAAACAGAGACAACAAGGAAAGATCCTACCGGTTACATTCGAAGAAGGAGCCGAGGGATACTCCAGCCAGAGTCTGTGACCTGCATAGACAATACAACAAGGTGTTAGCACTGTGGTTTGAAAGCACAACAAAAAATATAGTAAGGACTAGTAGAATGGGCAAGACGATGCCGAAGGAACTTACCCTCTCAACAGCAATGCTGGATAAAGGGAGTCATAACTGACTGTGGCCGTCACAAAACCAAGGAAATTATTATTTTTATTTTATTCTATTTTATTTATTTATTTATTAATGTTAATATTATTAATATTCATATTACTATTAAGATAAAGTAATAAAAATATAAATTATCATCTTATATATTATTTAATAATATATATTTACCAGAGATACTAGTTAATAACATTATCAATAATAATAACATTTGGCTAGCTTATTATCTAAAAAATAATTTCTCAAGGACTAATATTATTATTATTACTGGGGCAGATAGTCCAAGCTATAACTTTACCATAAGGTTAATTTCATTTATTAGGAGAGAAACGAATGTTAAATCACTCACATCGGACACGAAACACAAGACACGCAGGAATGAGGAGGCTAGGAAGATAGGGTTGGGATCCAGCAACTGCTAATCTTCTAGCCGTCATCCCTATTAAGATTCTTCGGCATTTTTTCGATTTCAAGGGCCTCTCTAAACTTCCGATGGTGAAACTGACCAACCTTTGCAATGACACGAGCCTCTTCAATACAGACATGATGTTTAGTCTTCTCAGCATGCTCTGCAAGGGCTGAGGACTTGGCCCTTCCATGCCTTAAGTCTGTCGAATGCTCATTAATCCTTTGATTAATAGAGCGACCGGCCTCACCAATGTATGGTGTCCCATAGGAACATGGAATGACAGAGACGCCCTTCATGTCTTTAGGGTCGATAGGATCTTTTACAGATCTAAGAGAGCCACAGATGGTATTAAGAGGCCTAAAAGTTGCGGGGACAACATTTCAATATAAGGCATGAGGTAAACAACATGTTCACTTTAGAATGTATCATTGGTCTATTTCTATCTGAATATATTAGTTTTAGTTCTGGTTGCAAAAGTGTTTAATAGGCTTTCTGCTTTTGTTTCTGGGATGTAGCATGTAGTTATAAAACATGAACATGTAATCTCCAGAGTTCGTTTTGTTTCCATTTCCAGGTAGCCTCCATTTAGTACTTCTAGGTATTCTTTAAGCAATACGAGGGCCAATATGGTAGAGGGTCGCTACATCTCTACCTAGAGTCGAAGAAGTCATTGTAATAGCATTCATTAGGGCTTGCTTTTTCAATTTTCAATTTAATATCTTTTCCTATGCTTTTATAAGCATATATTTCTTGCATGATCAGGTTTTCACTCATAAATTTCACTTTATATAGATGTGCCCTTTTTGGAAGCAATGATAATTTAGTTAGTTATATTATTGGTGTTTATTTTTGGTACTTTTAAAATTTTAACTTAATCATTAGATGAATGGTAGAGATTTAATTTTCATGGAAAAATTTAGAATATTTATAGTAATACACTCAAATTTATAGTTGAAATTTATGACCAAGATAATTATGTTTTTTCTACTTAAAATGATTAATTTAAAAAACATTATATGAACCAGTGTCATATGCAATGGGTTATGGTTTCTTGAGCATGTGATATTGATAAAACATGGTATTGGCCCATGATATTGTAAATTGTAATAAAGACTATTTACAAATTAAAAATAAAATGGCCATATAAATCTATATGACTAAAAAATATTATTCGACATATATATAATAACGATAATAAAATTATAATTTAATTATTTTTTACTATTTTTAGTTTT
>APFE031161499.1:0-22933 GCA_000404065.3 Pinus taeda | reverse complement strand
AAAAATAAATAAATATTTGATAATTATCATAATTAATATTTAAATGATTCATTACGAACCCTTTAATCTATATCGATGTACATATTTATGGCCCAGGTTATTTTGATACCGTTACTCTTAATGATATCATTTTGTCTATCACCACATCTGTTATTTTAACAACTTCAGGTATAGTAACACAAAAGGACACGGGCAGACGGTGAATGGGATATCCACAAATGATATCGTTGATTTCCCATTTACACGAAGAAGTACGAGATTACAGCGACCAAAAATATCAACTAACCCATAGAAATATGAATTAAACCAACCATTGAGAAGCATCCCTATAACTTTTCGGTTTTTTAGAAGATATGTGTTATATTGAAATGTCCAAAAGTTTATCCAAACTTATGATTTATCATCACCGTGACTTCTATTCCGAAACAATCTAACCAGAGAAAGCGACTTATTCATTTTACTGTGAAAAAGGCCTAATTGTTGGAGAGAACTATTTGAAAGGACACATATATAATTAAATGAATCGTTTGGCCGGACAAAATCATAATTACGTGAACAGTGATTCCCGTATTTGTAATCTGCTGAGTCTACTCCGACCGCCGTAAAAAGGAGAAACTATGATGGAGAATCGATATCAATAATGTTAAATCATGTTAAATCAGATTAAGTCGAAATTTATACGCAAAAGGTATGGTGGATAAGAGCTCTTTATACTGTTAAATCAAAACTTTATAATTGAAAATTTGCATAGACAATACAGTTTGAAACAGTTTATTTGCAGTGCACTTGGAAACATTCAGTTTGTAGTTATTATTTTCAGACAAACAAATAACGTAACGAGTGAAGGAACAAGTGGACAGATGTTTTTTTCACGAGGTGTGTTGCACACTATTCTTGTTTTTGCGTTAGTGCGATAGGCTTTTTTATGGTGAGGTTCTCACTCAAGACACTCTATCAGATTCATCGGTCTTCAAGGAATATATGATTTTGACAGTGGGTTTGCGGGTTTCGATAGGATGAGTTCTTCGGTGCTTGGCCTTGGCCGCATTTCTCTCCATACCACACAACTCTTGCCACTTGTCACTTTCATATGGAGTCGCTGCTGTAATAAATTAAACTTTTTTTAATGGTTTTGCAAGAAGTTAACCCTATGCCATGTAGCTTATCACTTTTCAACACTTGTCCTTTATCAAAACCAACCTTTATCCGCCACGTGTCTCTATAAGGAGAGAGAAAAGACCTAGTCCTTTTTTGGTTTTGCCGATAATTTCTTTGTTAACTTGTAATCGGCCATCTCCACCACTTTAACACTAGAAGCTTTGACAATATCACATATTGCAACAGACGTTATCTTCTTTTGTTAAATGCTTTAAGCCCAAGCTTCTTTGAGTCTTAATAATTGTGGGCTAGCCCAATATCGGAGCCCCTTTATTGGAACTTTTGAAATGGCACATGTTGCAAAATGCGGATATGTGATCAGCGATTGCAATCGCCCTTAGTTTTGAGCCTTGTGTCTTTCCTTCATTGTCATCGTGGGCCAACCCCCATATTCGAAGGATTTCAATCCAAGATTTTACTTTGATGCAACAACATGTCTCAACCTTCGAACATTGATCTCTCGTCTATTACGTCATTCACTGCCACTTGGCACCTTGTAATTGGTGACATGTGTCACCCTGTTTTGTGCCCCTTGAGGCCCTGAAAATGGCGAAACTACCTACCACGTGTCCACCGTCCCAGCATAGCATGTTGACGTCATATGCCATGTGGCTTTATTGGAACCAATTATTTTCCACCACGCATCCCTTATCGGAACCAATCACATTGCGCCACACATCCATTTGGAAGAGAGAGAAAAGGCACATTCATGTCTGCTTTTGCAATAAAAATCCTTCGTTATTTTGTTTCGTTGTTTCCCTGATGGTTTAATATTCTCAGTACTTTTATATCACAACTTTGCAATATCGCAAAATTTGAAAGTTGACACCCCATTGATTCACCGATTGTCGATATGTGACATGGACCTCTAACTACACGCAGGGAAATCGAAATGTTGAATCCATTGTCATTTCAAAATTTTTGAAATGCCACATATTTTAAATCGTTGATATGGCTTAATCCTTCGATTGTCGATTTGGTTCCATATCTGATATAGTAATTGAAAATAATTTAATGGAATAACGAATTCGCTAGAGTTATATCAGAGTTATAACATTGCATAAATTATTTTAGAAATTTCCGATAAATATAACATTGGTCCTATATAATAATAACTAAATATCTAAACTTTGAAACTCTGAACTGTGCTATGGACCAACATCCACCAATATGCTTTGACAATATCGCATATTACAACAGGCGCTATTTTCCTTTGTTAAATTATTTAAGCCCAAGGTTCTTTGAGTTTAAATAACCGCGCACTAGCCTAATATCAAAGCCCCTCTATCCAAACTTATGAAAGAGCACAAGTTGCAAAATGCTGATATACAATCAACGATTGTGATCACCCTTGGTTCTCAGCCTCGTGTCTTTCCTTCTTTGTGCCCATGGGCTAGCCCCCATATCGGAGCCCCTTAATCAGAGGATTTCAATCCAGAATTTTACTTTCACGCAAAAACATGCCTCAACCTCTAAATGTCGATCTTTGTTCTATTATGTCATGCACTTCCATGTGGCGCCTTGTAATTGGTGACACATGTCAACATGTTCCCCCCTTGGGGCCCTGAAAATGCTAAAGCTACATGCCAGTTGTGCACTGTCAGACCATGTCATGCTGACATCATATGTCATGTGCCTTTATCATAACCAATATTTGTCAACCATGTGTCCCTTATTAGAACCAATCATATTGCGCCACATGTCCATTTGGAAGGGAGATAAAAGGCACGTCCATGTCTGGTTTTGCAATGAAAATACTTCATTATTTTGTTTCGTCCTTTCCTCAGTGGTTTAAAATTATAAATAATTTTATATCGCAGCTTCACGATATCGCAAATTTTGAAAGTTGTCAGCCCTCTGGTTCACCGATTGCTGATATGCAATATGGACCACCGACTACATATAGGGTAATCAAAATATCGTGTCCATTGTCATATCGAAATTTTTGAAATGCCACATATGTTAAATCACCAATATGGATTAATCCTTTGATAGTTGATTTGGTTTTGGACCCGATATAGTAATCAAAAATAATTTAATGGAATAGCGAATGATAGGGTCATCAACACATAGGAAACATGCCACATGCTACAAAAACTGCCCCTTTCACTTTCTAGTCACTCATTTGTTTCCCTCAATGTTACTCGAACTATTTTTCAGCGTGTTTCTCATGGTAAAGGTTCCCCCTTCCCAACAACACCCTTCATTGTAGCATACATAAATATACCTCCTATGCTTGACACACTAACTCTTCTTGAGGTTGCACGTTCTTCATCCTTCTCTACTCGCCGAAAACATAACCAATGGAAACAAATAAATCCTTGCAAGATTGTTCATGTCCTTCCTTTCTATTCCTTGATCCCTTCTCCTACTGATGCATCCTATGCGTCTTTCTTCTGGAGTGAAATACTTCTATATGTCCCTTTCCGCACACTACCATCAGACATTTTCTCCACTGATGTAACAATCATTTCGCATTGGGAAGAAAAAATATATGTGTATGTTCCATGGCATGTTCATTGAGCCCTTGAAATGCCCCTTCCCCTATCTCAGGTGACACCTCCATTAATGATGTGACCAACCCCCATGAAGCTGTAGAAATTGATGAATGACAATTCCTTTCTCAGCTACACCTTGGAAATGACATGCAAATTGATGATCTTGACATGCTTCAACATCATGAATTTTACTCTAACGAAAATTGTGCCCATACTACCATCTCTCTCCCTTTTCAAGAGAGATCCATACTTTTTATAGATTTCATTCGCTCATCCACCCAAATCCATTCTAGCCCCAATCTAGTTCCTCGCTCGCTCACCTAACTATCAGCCACCCAACAAGTTGCTTTCACCATTGTCCTTACCCACTTTAGGACTACTTCCTCTATTCCAACACTTATAATGTTGATCCAAGGTACTACTAGCACGGGGAACTCTCATTTAATTGATTTCCTAAGAGATACATTTCTTGTTGAATCTGCTCCCAATTCAAGTCCATTTCTCCTACTCGCTCCAACAGGTGTTGTAGCATTTAATATAAAGGCGCTTACAATCCATTCTTCCCTTCACATTCCTTTAGTTTCAATGCATCCTCTTGAGGGCCAACCACTTCTGCATCTCCAAGAAAAACTGTGTCACGTCAAATACATTTTAATTGATGAAATGAGCTTTATTGTGCCTAAACTTCTTTCACACATACACAATCGTTTATGGGAGGTATTTCCTTCCTATCAAAATGTGTCTTTCGTCAATTGGTCTATCATACGTGTTGGTGATCTTGGCCAACTACCTCCTATGAAGGACATCTCAACGTATATTAGGACATCATGCAGAAATTACCTTTGGTGCACCTTTGACACTGTCGTCACACTATCTGCCATCTTTCATCAACAGGGGATTGACCCTCTTCAAATTGCATTCCACTAATTGCTCATGAATCTTAGAAATGAAACTCCAACAATTGAATATTGGAACCTTCTCATGTCAAGGAAAAAATCCTTCTTGTCAAAGGATGAGCGACATGAATTTGACAATGCAATCCATCTATATCCAACCAACCTATTTGTCACGTTACATAACAAACAAATGCTCAAAAAATCGAACATGCCAATTGCACGATGCTATGCAAAGAAAAGAAACCACCATCTTAGTGGTACACATGAAGATGATGAACAATTAGATGCAAAATTCTAATTTTCAATAAAAAACAAATTTTCCTCAAATGTAACTTGTGGGTTGAAGCAGGTCTTGTAAACGGAGCACCTGAATCAAAACCCCCTCAATTATCATCATTTTTTGTTGTTGACTTCTAACAATACAAAGCCCCACCATGGGATGCTTTGAACCCATCTTATGTTCCAATTACCCCAATAATATGAGGCTTCACATATAACTTCTCCTTCGAATGGAATGGAGTTTGAAAATACACAAATCACAAGGGATGACATTACCAGAGGCAACAGTGGACATTGGCAAGAAAAAACGACAAAGCTTAACATTCACTGCCATCTCCAGAGTTCGCACCTTGGTTGATCTTCGCATCTCTCCACCATTTTCCTTTAGTCGCTATTCCCGTATGCAAGACAATTCTTACATCAAACATAGGAAACAAGAGGAATTCTTGCTAGCATCAAAGTCTTTACAACCACCTACGGCCTGATCACTCCATTTAGCCCCTTCTAATTTTGTTTGAGTAATCATACTTCTGATTCAATTTCACAATAGTTTCTTTCTTTTACAAATAGTTGTTGCAAAACTCAGTTAAAATTCCAAAATTTTTCCCCTTAAAAAAATAAATAAAATGAACAAACTTTACAAGTTTGCATTTTACTAATTGATGTGGGCATGGTTTTACAACTCTACTTCAAATAAAATATTTTCAAAATGCTTGATAGGAAGAAACAAAAATAAAATTTGTTGTCACTTATTGGAAAATCACTTTTCAATTGTTCAAGAAGTAACTTATCATAGAAGTTGGAAGCCATTTTCCCCCCCAAAAAAAAATAGGACTCAAAAGCTAGTCTAAACAAGATTTCCAAACTATTGTGTGGAAAAATAAAACACCCGCATTTTGACTATATTATTATCATAATAAGAATGGGGACCGTTGTGTATTTGCAACTCACTTTTCGATCATTTGTTATTCATTTTTTCCTTATGTTGTCTTGTTTTATTTTTAAATTTGACTCAAACTTATTTTTAAAGTTTATTTTATTATTCATCAATTAGAATAAATGAAACAAATAGCCCCTAAGTCTAGGACTTATATTGTTGTCCGAATTTAAGCCTTTCATATTGAACCAACGTTAAATTTGCCCTTTGAGTAAAAACGCATTGTTGCAGTATTTAACTCATACTTTGAAAACCTTTCAATCAAAGTTCGCAAAAAAATATATAACGCACATCTTATATAATGAAATCATATAAGAGAAATTGCATATCGGTGTCTTGGTAATCTACCACTCCTCCAAACCTCTGATCACCGATATAGTGTTACCTCCGATCTTCGATTTGTTTAGATCTCCAGTGTATTTTATCACAATACCTTTGATTTATTTAGAGCTCCAATACACAGACCAAATATGGGTATGCAATTCATTCAAAATAATATTGCATCTAATTTACGATCCGATAAAGTTATAAAAACAAGTTAATTATCATCAGCATCCTTGACGAATGTTAATTATCAACAACAATAAAAATAAATACAGCTTTGTACAATTCTAATTGTAATTCTAATTTAAGCTACATTATTTCCCAAATATTCCATTTTTTTTGCATCTAGTTTCTTTTTATGTAACTTTTCATTTCAAATTTAAATTTAAATTAATTATATATAGCAGAGATGGGAACCAAGTGAAAGGATAAAATATTCAAAATGTTTTTTATCAATTTCTTAAAATTGTATCCTTTTAAGGAATTAAGAAATGAAAAGGAGATGCAGGAACTACATTAAACTCTTTAAATAACAATTTATGATGTTCTTTCAGTTTATTAACCTCATAGATATAAATGTTTCCCTTAACCTTCTTCATGTGTTCCACAACATTATACTCAATGGTATAAGAAACTATAAGGGTCTTGGATGCGTGAAGGATAAGGATATATGAATTCGAAGCTAATGAATGTATACCAACCTAAAAAAATAAATATAAACAAAGCCTTGTAATATCTATCCAAGTACAATATATCACTCATAGAATTATAATCTAGATCTGTAAACCTTTTATGAATATAAAACTATAAATGAGAGTTGATTTAACTAAATAATTAATTACATTTGTTGATATAAAGCACTGCACATATATGATATCATTATTCGTCTATATAGCTAGAAGATTTTGATTAAAGTAGTAACTCAACTCATAAACATAGCATTTTCATATAGATAATAGCACGTGATACACATTCACTCTTATCATATGTAGAATCACAGTGGTTCTTCTTTCTATTAAGGCCTCTTTACAACTACAATAGTGCAAACAAAAAAGTTTCTCACACAAAATCAGATCCCCTTTCTTCATAACAATGAACTGGATTTATAGCTTGAAATCAAAACTCAAATATAGAAAAGTCCATAACATGTTGGGATGGATCAAACAATCTTCACTTCAAATAAAAATACAAGATAATACTAGAGTGTTGTTGCAAAACTTGACCAATACTTGGAGCAGGACTACTCTTCCATTCGTTGTTGAATTTTGCATATATTTTTCATTGGCCTCAATTCAAGTGGATGTTGAGGGCTAATGTGTATCCCTACAGTGAATAATGCATCACTGAGTGCTGGCAGAAATTGTCTAGTTGTATTTGCAAGGCACCTCAGCATCAACCATTGCCCACGTCGTTTGACTAGCAAATGCCAATGACATTCCAAGTCAATATTTGATAGATATTTTATTCCCCCACTCTTCTTCTTTGATGATTCTTGTGAATATTTTGTTAATAATTTAACATCGATCAAAGCATCTTTTGGGTTGTCCGAGATTCCTGCAACAAGCCGTCGTTGATTGATTCGGTTATGTTGCTATATATATCCCTCGCACTATAGATTGCCATCTCTGCATTTTTAAGCCTTATCTCCCATTCTTGAAAGACAATTTCTTTCTGAGATTCTTCTGTTTTTGGGAGATTGATTGATCACCCCTCGAATTTTTTCTACGAGTCAATGAAATCAGAGATTTTCTCTTCAAATTCCCTGCTATATGTCCTCGTAGAGGACAGTTTATTCACAAGTGAATCAGTTGATTGGCACATGTACTTGATAATGGCCAACTTTTGCTAAAATAGAACCTACTGATGAGCGAGTAGGTTATTCAGATCCCCTACTTCTTTCATGAATTCTGCCATCTGAAGATTAACTTTCAGTTGCACAGTCATGCGCTCTAGCTCCTGTATATGGGAATCTCGACTCTTTATGTTAGATTCATATTGAATGTTTAGGCCATCGAAATTGGTTTTCAATTGTACAAGTTCAGCTTGCCATTGGTGAACAATTCCTTGCTTTTCATTTTCTAAACTTTGTTCAAGATGCCTTATTCTATCATCTTTCTCCCTTAGGAGTTGTTGCACTTCTATGGCTTTGTCAATTTTTGCACTAGCATAGGCTCTTGCATATTATGATAGCCTCCCAAGATCTTCACTAGGGGTGGCTTGGGTATCTTTCCACTGTACCTGAAAAGAGGTATTTCTAGGGACCAAATCCTACCTTTATTCAGTCTTTCTCCTCTTTCTCTGTCTGCTGACTACTACTCTTTGTTTGGGACTGTAAAATATGTCCAGAGGAGGAATCTTCTCAATCTTGAGAACAACCTCAGAGGTCAGAAAAAATGGGATCATTTCTAGATCATCAATGTCCATATTTTATTTAGAAGCCTCAACAGTGAATGAGGTCCTCTCAGTAATTACACCAGTCTGACTGATCTCTGTCTAGGAGGGAGTTTGTAGTTTTTTAGGGTTAGTTTCTTTAAGAAACCGATCTAAAATCACATCTAGATTTTATTCTGTCTTAACCTCCTCTGTCTTTGATTTGGAATATGATGATGTTTGAGTTGAATGAGCTACAACTTGACTATGAGCTCTGCTCATTTTTGTCTCTTCTTTCGTGCTCTGTTGATTTAGTTTCAATAATTCATTAGGCAAGTGGGAAATACTTTTAACCCTATATTGATGAAACTTCACTAATTCCTCATGACTGATTTGTGTTGCTACTTCTTTTTCAACCTGTGCATAATCTGAGGTCGATTCAAAGAAAGCGTCAAATTTGTGAGGCCCGTTTGTAAATTGTCTGAAATTTGCCTATGTTGTCATATTTTTGGTAGTATAACTGGGATCATACTGCAGATTTGGAATGGTTGGAAATTTCATCAACTAGATTTACTCCATCTCCTTAGTAGCATGTTTGAAATTCTCTAATGAGTGGGCTCCATAGAAAAATGGGAAACTAGGCCACATTGTCTTTCTTCTTTCTCTCATGACCTTAGACAAGTCATTTCCCACAGTGTGCTAGGCTATTTCTTGGGGTAGGAGAATATCGAGGACATAAAGGGGCAATAGATGAGGGTCTACAAGACCGCCAAAAACTTGAATATTGGTAAATTATTCTCCTCAAACCATATTCCAACTAATAGTAGGTCATTGTTTCCTTCAACGGAGATTCTAAGGCACTTCTCATTGAAAACAAACTCATGGATAGGAAGCACGAAGCCATTGCTAATCTTGTAAAAATGGGCTTGGTATTTTGACTCCCAGAGGATATTATGGTAAATGTGAATAATCAAAGGGTCTTAACGAGTCCATTTCCATTCCATGGATGGGAAATCTGAAGTGAAACAAATACAGTCCATAATGTAGGCACTCATGTAGAATGGGGGAACAATTTTTTTTAGAAAAACTGTGATTTTTCCTATATTCTAGGATTTGGATACTTAATTTATTGGACATAATAGTTCCCTGATCCATTACATAACCATCAAAGGAAGCTTCAATCAAGGGTAATGTTGAAGGGTCAAAAATCTTTGCCTCAACACCAGGGAAAACCACCCGATCAGGGATTTAGAGAAGCTCCTTTTTCATTTGACATGGTAGCTCCGACTCGGTTGGTGGCACCAGTTTCCCTTAAAATGATATATGAAAGAAGATAAAAGATATATAGGCCTTAAGGTTGATGGATTTATGTAAAACATAAATGAATATAATTGAAGGCCTTACTATATCGATCATGGGACAGTATATCTTCTATATATGTGACTTAAAGATTTCAATCATGATATGACAACGTAGACTATCAAACCATTCATGAATATAAAATGAGTAATGATAACTATTTTAATTAAATTGTCAATTAAATTAGTTGATATAATTCACTGAACATATATGATATCATTGTTTGCATATACACTTAGAATATTTTGATTAAAGCACATCAATAGTGACAATTGTTTAATCATATGCAATAACGTATATGACAAACTTGAAAAGAAATAATAATTCAACTCACAAACATAGCATCAGTATATATATTATAGTACCTGATACACATTAACTCTGGTCATAAGTAAAATCAAAGTGGTTCTTCTTTCTATTAAGACTTATTTTTAGATATAGTAGTGCAAACTAAAACATTTCTTGAAAAAATTTGGAACCCCTTCTTCATAACATTGAAGGTGATTTATAGTGTGAAATCAAAAATCAAATATAGAAAAGTTCCACAAACTTTTGGGAGTAAAAAAACCACACTTAAAATAAAAGACAATATAATAATAGCTAGTTGTTGTAACAACTTTGATCATGACTGGGAGGAGGATAGTTTTTCCATTCGCTGTTGAAACTCGCATATGTCTATCATCGGCTTCAATTGAGGTGGATGATGAGGATAAATGTGCATCTGAGCAGTGAATAATGCATGGTTGAGTGTTGGAAGAAGATGGCTGGTGGTATTTGCAAGACACCTCAACATCAACCAGTGACTGTGAGGTTTGACTAGGAAATACCAATGGCATTCCAAGTCAATATTTGATAGGGCCTTTATTCCCTTAGCCTTTTTCTTTGATAATTATTCCCAAGGAACTGTTAGAAATTTTGCATTGGGTAAGGTATCTTTAGGGCAGTCCGAAATGAGATTAGCCTGCAATAGGCTATCACTGATTGATTTAGTGATGTTATTTGAAATGTCCCTGACACTATAGATCATCATCTCCGCATGTTTAAGCTTAATCTCCCATTCTTAAAAGACAATGTCTTTATGAGATTCTTCTATTTTGGGGAGATTAGCAGATCAACCGTTAGAGCTATATTGCCAATTGATGAAGTTGGAAATATTTTCCTCAACTTCTTTGTAATATGTCATCGGGTTGGACAATTGATCTATAAGTGAATAAATCGATTGGCATAGGCCTTGGATAATGGCCAACTTTTGACAAAATATAACCTACTGTTGACAAAGTAGGTTGCTTAGCTATGTATCTTATTTCTTAAACTCTGTTACTTCTGGATTGGCCTTTAGTTGCTCAATTTTGCATTGCATCAACTGTACTTGGGAATCCTAGCTCTTCATGTTAGATTCATATTGAAACTTCAGGTCATCAAAACCATTTTTCATTTGTGCAAGTTGATGTTGACATTGTTGAGTGACTCCCTTCTTTCCACTTTTCAAACTTTGTTCAAGCTGCCTTATTTTCTCATCCCTCTCCCTGAGGAGTTGTTGCACTTTTGGCACCTAATCAATTTTTGCACTAGCATAAGATCATGCATACTTTGATAGTCTTCCTAGGCATTTAGCTAGGGTGACTTGGGCATCTTTCTAGAGTACTTGAAAGGAGGAATTTCCATGGACCGAAGTATGGCTTTGTTCATTTCTTCTCATTTTCCTCTATTTCTTGGCCACTGCCTTATGATTCAGACTTTAGAATGCAAGAGGAGGAATCTCCTCTATTTTCAGAATGACCTCACATGTCAAAAATGATGAGATGATCTCTAAATCATTAGAGTCCATAGTTTACTTTGAAGCCTCAATAGTGAACAAGGTCTTCTTTATGTTTTTAGGAGTTTGCATATTTTTGGCATTAGGTTGTTTGGCAAACTGTTCCCAAATCTCTTCCATATTCTTGTCTGTTAGAACTTTCTCTGCCTATGATGAAGAATAAGCTTGTCTCTTTAGTATGAGCTACATATGAGACCTGTGATGTGCTTACTCCTTTGTCCTTCTATGTGCTCTGCTGATTGAGTTCTAATAACTTTGTGGGAAAGTGGGAGATCCTTTTAGTCATGTATTGATTGAATTGAATTAATTCTTGAGGACTGAACAACGTTGTTGGCATCTCTCTCAACCTTTGCATAGTCGGAAGCCAACTCAAACATGTCATCAAACTTATCAGGCTCATTTGTGAACTATCTAAGTTTTTCCTGAGTGGTAACATTCTTGGTAGTATCAATGGGGTTGAACTATTGATTCAAAATGGTTGGAAAGTTCATAAGTTGGATTTCCTCCATTTCCTTAGCAACATGTTTGAAGTTCTCAAGGGAATAGACACCACAACAAAAAGAAAATGCATGCCACATTGTCTTTTTTTTATCTTTCATGACCTTAGATAAGCCATTTCCTATAGTCTAATAGGTTATTTCCTAGGCAAGGAGCTTGTCGGGAATATATATGGGTAACACATGTGGGTGTGCAAGGCTAGCAAAAACTCAAACATAGGTAAATGACTCTTTTCCAAACCCTCTTCCAACTGATAAGAGGTGGGTGTTGGCTTTAGGTGAGATTCTAGGGCATTTTTCATTAAAGACAAACTAGTGGATTGGAAGCACAACTCCATGGAAAAATTTGTAGAAATGGGGCTGATATTTTGACTCTGAGAGAATACTATGATAAATGTGGATATGAATAGGTCCTTGTATGCTCCACTTCCAACGCATGGATGGGAAATTAGAAGTAAAACAAATAGCATCCATTACATAGGCACTCACGTAAAATGGGGGAACAATGTTTTCAGAAAAAACTGTGTTTCTTCCTATAACCTAGGATTTGAATACTTAAATTATTGGATACAATAGTCCCATAGTCCATAACATACCCATCATAGGATGCATTAATCAGGGGTACCCACTAGTGTGAAAACTTTTGGGTATTGGCATAACAAAATAATCTACATATCATGGCAGCAACATAATAATAGGGACCAACAAGAGAATCTATAGAATACATACCATTATCCTCTCGCTTTTGCTTGCTGGCATATCTTCTCCATCCTTTGATGACTTCAGATAGATCCTGATTTTCCTTCAGGAATTTCTTAATGAAGTCATAATCATATTTCTTCTAAGGTGTCAGAAACTGGTACATCTAAGTCAAATGTTTGCTAGTGAAAGAGTCGATGGCCATGTTCCTCTTGGTCATAGAGTTTTTGTCATATATGTTTAGATGGTCAACAACCCATCTGATAATATCCATGTAAGGCAAGATGTTCGGTCGAGCAGCGATTCTATGGAGAAATGAATTTTCCAAATCGCTATATGTAGTATCGAAAAGCAGGTATGAATCTTCGGCTATGGCTACTCTTTTCGTGACTCTTGGCTCTTCATCTTCGTAAAGTTGATACATGGCCTCCCAGATAGATGTTTGGCATTTGGGGTGCAAGTGGTATTGGTAAATAATGCAAGCAATTCTGCAACCTTAGGGGGAGGAGTGATTGATTGTTGTTGAACAACAAGTTTCTTCCTGGGTTTGGCCAGTTGAAACATTTTTGTTGAATTATGCTTGTTAGGACTAGTGGTGTAAATAATTAAATTGAATGGATATAGTATAAATAAAGTCGCAAGTCGAAGGCTTCAGAAGTATGGCCATGGGCATTAACATGAAAACACTGCTCGCGAGATCCCAATATGCTACGTGGTTGTTTTATGGGATCAACCTCTTTATTACTATTTACATATATATATGTCAACATTTATTATGTTTAGGCCTTAAACCTTTATAATTTATTTTGGAAAGGTTTTAATCGCCATTTTTTTTAAACTGGATTTTTAGAATGTTCTGATATATTACTTTCGCATGGAGACTTTAAAGTTAAACCTAAAGTTTATTTCTCTTTTTAATTAAGTATTTTGGGATTTTAAAACTAAAATTCTCTTATCTTATTATAAACGGTCCCCATTCCTTATTAATTCTATTATTAACTATAATGAAAGATTGTTGAGTAATATAACACATATGTAACATTTTACTTAAATATTGACTTTAGTTACTTCATTATTCGTATAGTGTTTCTTTCCACCTCTTGTTACAAATACTGGTTTTTAAAAATAATGAGATACTTCATTTTAGGATGGTCCTATCATTTTAAAATACGCCAAAACCAAACCAACTCACCATACGTGATTTTTTTTAAAATAAAAATTCCTTGCAAGTAATTTCTATGACAGGATATAATTACATCTTTAATCAAATTTTAGACAATCGATATTGTTAACATGAATTTAATATTTTATTGTTCAAATTACATTTTAAAATTTTAAATTTAATATCCTAAAAATCTTAATATACTTGATTGTATAAACTAATAATTTAAAATTTCCATTATAGCTTCTTACTTTCCAGCACTGTATATGGACGATTCCCACCGCCAAATTTGATTGTCCCATGTGGCGGAGAAGAATATGAAATTGAAGTTACCATTAACCATCGCACGGCAAAAGTGTGGTCCTTCATTGAATAATAATGATGACTAGTTGTGAGAACCACTTTCAATACCAATGACAAGTACTTCAATTAGTTTAATCAGACCCGCAAATTTTTTCTTCTGCCCACAATTGGCCATTTTCGAAAGTCATAATTTTATTAATATAGAATTCTAAAAGATTTTTTAAATATTTATATAAATTTTGAACATAGCAGAATTCAGGGCAAAGTTTAAGAACGAAATACATAATTAAAATAAAAATGAGACTATATACATTTATTTTAATCACATATGCTTCTATGCACACTAAATTTTTTAGAGTGTAATATTTTTTTAAAGTGTAAAATTTGAAAGGGAAAAAAAATGTATTTCTCATTCTTTAAAGATAGTAGGATATTTTTAGAGACTTTTCATTGTTGAAATTGTATTTTTGAACATGTATCAAGTATATATCTTAAACTTATATGTTCAAATTTTTTTATTAGATTTTATAAAATTGGCCCAAAAGAAAAAACTACTTCAAACATATACAGAGTTGATATTAAAGATATTAATTTTATTTATGGACACCACATGAAATATCTTTTTTATTAATTATTAAAATATTAAAATATTTATTATTATCTATATTGATTTTTTATGATACTTTTAAATCTCAAATATTAATTTCATATTAAAATTGAATGAACTACATATATCTCTCTTATTATCATATATTTCATAATATTTTTATTAGGGAATATTTGATTTTTTTTAATTTACAATTACTTTTTATGTTGACATACAATATTTATTATATATTATCATATATATATATATATATATATATATATATATTATATATTTATATATATATATATATATAATATATATATATTTCACCATATAGATATATATGAAATTGATATCACATAAATTTGTTAACATAGATGTTCAAATAGTATTTTAAATTTTGTGTTGAAATATTTTGAAATATTTATTTTTATATTAGATATATATGAATAGATATCAGCATAAATTAATTAAAATAATCTTCAAATAGTTTATTTAAAAAGTTTACTGGCATTTTTTTACTTCTAATTACTTTATTTCTTTATAAAGTTGACTATATAATTTATATTAAGTAATCAAATATTTTATTTATGACTTAAAATGAGTGAAATATCTTTACCATATTGGCTTGTAATATTGAGTGGCCATAGTTTTAAGATTATTGATTTTTCATAGTATTTTTTATCAAAACGAGCTAAATATGCATATTCATATTTGTTTTTATTAGAAGTGAAATTGTTTTTCTATTTCAATAATATTTTATTTTATTTTAAGAGAAACACGTGTCAACTTCTAATTGAGCATAGAGGAATCATATATCACTTCATACTAGACTCCTAACTTGACCCAAAAATATGACTAAACAAAAATATTAAAGCTCATATAAACTGACCATACATAAAAATTAAAGCTCATAAATTTTTGATGATAGACGAAAATTTAATGAAACTCAACTTAAAATATCAAATCCATCTAGTATCTTGTATGATATTGCAATAAGTATATTATTCGAATAAGTATGTCTTAACAAGAAATAGATCTCCAAAATATGGTTATTTTCCCACTTATGTAAGCGACAACAGAGTATTGGAAACTTAATCTCCTCATTTAACAATTTACAACAACCCATTGTTGAAATATCTAATTCCTACTTGTCTCTAGTTGTGATTCTTTCTACGTAAGGAATCAGTGCCTATTCTATAGGAGTTGGCTATATCTACTTATTCCTAGTTTGGTGTGTGGTTGAGAGAGTTCCTCAACCAACAAATTATATGTTATACCTGTAATTACATTTGATTAATGAAAAAGTGACATTATCAAAATTTGTCACCACTCTCAAAAAAAAAAAAATATGCAAACAGATCTCAAAAAATATGCAAACAGATTTTGTGTGTTAGCTAAAGGAATATTAAATTAATTTGATCTAGGCCCGAGGACGTAGAGTTGCTGATAATTGATCCCATGATTTAGTGTCGTTAGAGAAAAATAATTTCTGTGACCCGCTGCGATAACTTTCCTTTATGCCTTTCTCCTTTAATGAAAAGTTAAATTGCCCAAAATATGAATTTCCAGAATCTTTTTTATGTTAATGTAACAACACAATTCTTTTGGTGAGATGAGTAGTTGAGTGAATTTTTAGAGTAGCAGTGAAGTTTTCACAAGGGATCGAATGTGTGTAGGCTAAAGGAAGAAATACAGTAAGTAGTTTCACAGGCTGATACATTCTGTTACAACACATAACCAGCGTCATTTTAAAGTGTTTAAAATTTATGTTTTTCATAGCCGTGAATGAGTTGTAGTCTCTATTTTAGTTTTGTAATTATTAATGAAATTTTAATATAAAGTATTTTGGTTCACACTTCAATTTATAGCTTTCATCTGCATCCCCTGTTTACTCTGTTTTATAGCGTGTTGTTGCTCTGTTTTATTCTGGTTTGTTACTGTGGCTTGTTATTGTGTCTTGGTACTGTGCACTCAAACAATGCATACAAATTCTTGGGTTTTTTTCTCTATCTTGAAAACAAATAGTGGTATCTTGAAAACAAATAGTGGTATCAGAGTAGGTTCAAGAAGTTTTTTTTCTTTAACAGTTAAAGATGGCAATAACATCAAGCACAAGCTTGACCAACCCTGAAATACTACGGTTCAATGATAAAAGTAATGACTGTTGGGCTATCATAATGGATTCCCTATTTTCTTCTAAAGATATTTGGGATTAAGTGGAAAATGGGTTTCTAGAGCCAGCAGATGCAACAACATACAATGCTTCATTACAGGTTGAAAGGGATTTTCTGAGAGAAAATAGGAAAAAGTACTCAAAAGCCCCTTTTTATATTTTTCACACAATTCATGAGAGCATATTTCCAAGGATTGCAGCAACAACAAACTCCAAACAAGCATGGGATACTCTAAAGGCAACCTATCAAGGCATGGAAAAAGTGAGGACAACCAAGCCACAAATGCTAAGAATACATTTTGCAACCACGTACATGAAAGAGTCTAAGAATATATAATCATTTTTTACACAAGTTATTGGACTGGTTACACAAATTATGTCTCATGTTAAGACACTTGAAGATAGGAGGATCATTGAGAAAATTTCCACCAAGATTTAACCCTAATGTTGTGACTATAGAAGAGACAAAGGATCTCTTACAATTTTCAGTGGATGAGCTTCAAATATCACTGATTTATGATGAGCATAGATTGAATGGAATATCAAATTCATCATTAGAACATGCCTTCAAGACATAAGTCTCTGTGGGTCAAGGTTGAGGCAGAGGAGTATCAAATTCTAGAGGAAGAGGAATAAATCCATTTAGAGGTGGAAGAGGCATCCATTCAAGCTTAATTAAAAGAGGTAGCAATCAAAATCCAATTCAAATTCCAAGCCAAAATCAAGCACAAGATCAGAGGTATGATAAGCCTCAAGTTCAATGTTATTATTGTAAGAAGTATAAACATTATGCAAATGAATGTAGGAAGAAACAACATGGTCTTAGTAAAAAACCAAATGAAAATTTCACAAAGGAGAGTCATAACCAATATAGGAGGCTTTTAGCTTGAAATGTAGCACAAGAGAAACAAAAAGATGTATGATTTCTAGATTCAGGGTTCAACAATCACATGTGGTAAAGAAAAATAGAATTTTTTTCCAATTTGAAGTGACATTAGGGACTCATAAAAAAATATTTGTTATGGGAAAAGGAAGAGTAACATTCTAACAAAGAAGGGGTAGAATAAATATATTTTAGATGTATATTTTGTCCCTAGTTTGAAGCACAATTTGATAAGAATTGGACAACTCATGCAAACAGGCTGCAAATTCTTCTTCAAAAATGGTGAATGCACCATTTTGAATAAATTTCCAAGCAAGCAACTGAGTGCGAAAGTGAGAATAGAAAGCAATGGGATGTTTCCCCTCAAGGTAAAACTACATTTGAATGAATAAGGTGCACAAGTACAAGTGTTAATGGATTCACATGACAACAGAAAGCCAAATGTTGTTAGAAAAACAAACTTTCAAGCAGAGATCAAAGATGAAAACTCATTGTGGCATCTAAGGTTTGGTCATAATAAATTTGGAGGCTTAAATTTGTTGTAAGAAAAGGCATGGTGGAGGGATTGCCACTCATAGAAAAACTGGATAGATTATGTGAAAGATGTATCTTGGGCAAACAACATAGAGAATCATTTCTAGCAGGAAAGTAAATAAGGGCGAAAGCACCCTTGGAGATTGTCCAGCGAGATTTATCTGGACCAATGTAGACACCATCAATTGGTGCTAGCTATTATTTCTTGACATCCATAGACGATTATACAAGGAAGACATGGGTCTACTTCTTAAGGTAGAAAAGTGAAGTGTTTGAGTGCTTCTGTCAATACAAAGCACTTGTTGAGAAGAAAAGTGGACACTATATCAAAGTTTTGAGGACTGAAAGAGGTGGAGAATACATCTTAAATGACTTCCTTCATTTTTGCAGGGAGCATAGAATTCACAAGAAATTTACAACAAGGTATACAACTTAGCAAAATGGTGTTGCATAAAGGAAAAATAGGACCATTGTGGAAATGGAAAGGAGTATTTTGAAGGAAAAGAATTTTCCAAATGATTATTGGGCTAAAGTTGTAACTTACGCAACGCACATTATAAATAGGTGTCCAACCAAAGTGTTAAGAATATAATTCTTGAAGAAGCATGGAGTGGAAGAAAGAATAGTGTCCTCACATGAGAGTGTTTAGATGTGTGGCTTATGCACATGTTTTGGATGAGTTAAGGAACAAGTTGGACAACAAGGGGGGAAATGCATATTTCTTGGATATAATGATGAATCTAAGGCTTATAGGCTCTACAATCCATTAACCAAAAAGGTCATAATCAACAAATATGTGCAGTTTATAGAAGAGGATGCATGAGATGGAGGTTTAAAAAAGAAAATCAATGTAACAAGAAACATACCACAAGAAGAGAATGTGGAATGGGCATCATCATATAATTCCTCATTGGTGACTCCTACTACACCTATTCAATCTCAACAAAGCAGTCATAAAGTGACACCATCAGCAAGAAATAGGACAATGTCACATCGTCAAGAAAATACTACTCTAAGTGCACTGCATAGACACACAACATCACCTTCTCCATTCATAGTGTCAAGTGACATGTCAAGTCCATCTTCTACAAGCATGAGAAGACAAAAATTCAGAAATTAAAGTGAAATTTATGAGGAAAATGAAGTTGAAGGTACAGAAGGTTTGAATTATTTATATGCTTTGTTTTGTCATGTAGATGATCCAATTAATTTTGAATATGTTGTTATAGAAGAAAAATGGGTTGCAGCAATGAATGAAGAAATGCAAGAAATTGAAATGAATGACACATGGGAGTTAGTGGACCATCTAGAAGGAAAATAAGTCATTTGTGTCAAGTGGGTCTATAAGAGAAAAGCCAGTTTTGAAGTAAACATAGAAAGGCATAAAGCAAGATTTCTTGTCAAACGATACAAGCAACAAGACATAATATATTATGAAGAGATATTTGCATCGATTGCAACAATGGAGACAGTGCACATGGTGTTGTCAATCGCTACCCAACATAGACGAAATTTGTACTAAATGGATGTGAAGTCAGCGTTCTTGAATGAAGTGCTAAAAGCGAAAGTATATGTGGAGCAACCAATAGATTATGAGGTTCAAGGCCAAGAAGACAAAGTGTATAGACTCAAAAAGGCTTTTTATGCGCTGAAGCAAGCACCACTTGCATGGTACAATATTATAGATGCATATTTGTTGGAGAATGACTTTAACAAATGTGATGGTGAGCCTACTCTCTACATCAAAGAGAGTGACGGTAAGATTCTTATTGTTTTTTTATATGTAGATGATTTGATTTTCAGTGGGAGCGATGACCTCCTTATTTCTTATTAAAAAGAATTCATGAAAAGTGAGTTTGAAATGACAATTTTGGGGTTATTAAGGTACTTTTTCGGCATAAAAGTGAAGCAAATAAAAAATGGCATTTTTACTCTAGCAAAGTATGCCTTAGGCATTTTGAATAGGTTTAATATGCAAGAAAACAAGCCTACGCCAACTCCAACTCTTATGGGGTTGAAATTAAGCAAAATAGAATGTAACAAAAAGGAAGGTTGTAACAGCAAGGGAGTCTGTAAGAGTAGTGTCAATTTGACATTATACAAAAGTATGGTTGGCAACTTGATATATTTAATAGCAACCAAGCATGATATAATGTACGCAATGAGCTTAGTGTCAAGATTTTTGGAGACACCAAAGCAGACACATTCGCAAGCAACCAAAAGAATACTAAGGTATGTAAAAATGACAAAAGAATATGGTATTTTTTAAACACCAAGACAAGTGATTTCAAGTTGTTTGGTTACATCGACAATGATTGGGCAAGAAGTGTTGATGATAGAAAGAGCATGTTAGGCTATGCATTCCACATGGGTTTGGGATCCATTTCATGGGCTTCCAAGAAGAAGCTAATAGTATCACTATCGATAGTAGAACCTGAATATGTTGTTGCAAGATCAACAACATGTCAAGTAGTTTGGATGAAATGAATGTTGGATCAATGACATGAATAAGAAGAAACAACAGTAATTTACTGTGACAACAATTATGCAATTACATTGTCCAAGAATTATGTTTTCCACAAAAAAAACAAAGACGTTGACACTAAGTATCATTTCATTAAAGAGTTGACTAACAATGAAGAAATTGTTTTGCAACACTGCAAATCACATAAGCAATATGCAGATATCTTTGCAAAGTCACAAAAACAAATAATGTTGTTCATTTGAGAGATTGTTTTGGCACAAGTGAATTTAGGTGGTTGTGATTAAAGTGGGATTGTTGGAAAATTACTCGCAACCACCTCATTTACCAACTCACAACAACCAATCTCGGAATGTACACAAGCAGATTTTATGTATCAATAGAAGGAATGTCAAATTAATTTTATGCGGGCCCAAGGATGCAGAGTTGGTGGTAATTAATCCCAGGCTTTACTAAGTTAAAAAAAATGATTTATGTGACTCACTGCCATAACTTGCCTTTATGTTTCTACCCTTTGATGAAAATTTATATTGAGCGACGTATGAAGTTTCCAGATTTTTTTTATATATTAATGTAACAACATGTCTTTTGATGTGCTGAGTAGTTGAGTGAAGTTTTAGAGAAGAAATAAAGTTTTCACAAGGGATTGAAGGTCTGCCGACCAGAGGGAACAATTACAATGAGCCGTTTCATAGGGTAATACAATTTGCTACATCAAATAACGAGGGTGTCGTTAAAGCGCGTAAAATTTATGTTTTTCACAACAATGAATGAGTTGAAGGGTCTGTTTTGGTTTCCTAATCATTCATACATGTAAATGTAAATTATTTTGAATCCACACTCCAAAGTCTCTATTTTGGTTTTGTAATTGCTCATAAAATTTTAATATAAAGTATTTTGGATTGAAATATAATACATCTACCTGCTACTCTTAATAACAATTGTTGGAACTACTACACCTACATGCAAACTCTCAGTTAGAGCATGCAACTACATGCAACTGCATGGAGACTCTTAGTTAGAGCATGCAACTACATGCAACTACTACACATCTACATGCGGACTCTTAGTTAGAGCATGAGATTGCATGCAAGATTCCTTTTGCATGATTTACTCCTTGATTTGCTCCTTCTTTAACTCTGCAACTGACTAGTTATCTCCGGAACTTGTTGTAGGTGTTGAGTCTTCTTTGATCACCACTATAGTTCATTACCTTGGGATCTTCACCCAGTAATGCTATATCATGAGCATTGTAACATATTTTCTAATGAATCATTATTTTCATCTTTCGATTTTCTTTTAATGTTTTTGCTCTGCAAAGCTGTGTGTTCAACCTTTACTAGCTAGATTCATCTGTGCAGGTTTTCTAACACATTTACATGGTATCAGAGCCCACAGGTTGCTAGATAAAAGGTGAACCTGTACTTTATTTTGCAGGTATTACAGCTCGGAGATCGAAGATTGACGGAAAAATGGAGTTTCCCAAAGCATCGATCCTAACACCGTACAACTATCACGAATGGAAGGACCAAATGGCTCGATACCTTCGTCAAAAAGGGTTGTACAGGATTACCATGGCTACAGAAGTGGAACCCACTTCAGCCATAGAGACATCCAAGTACCTCAACCGTATGGATGAGGCCCACGGATCCATATGCATGTGCATCTCTCCAGAGTTGCAGTTTCATCTATCCGCTTGCAATACTCCCAATGAGATTTGGAAAAAGGTTGAAGATCTCTACGGGAAACAAGATGAGATGAAAGGACATATGCTCGAAGTGGAGTTGCTATCATTGGATCCACAGAACTATGATAGAATTCAAGACTTCTTCACCAAATATAATGATCTATTGCTGCAACTCAAGGGTTGTGGAATTGACAAATCCAAGGAGGAGAGTCCCCAAATTCTCTCTATTATGTCAAAGCTCGGACCGGAATACTCCATCTTTGTGTCTACATTTCATTCAGTAA
>APFE031161498.1:0-18308 GCA_000404065.3 Pinus taeda | reverse complement strand
GATTAACATATCAATTCTCTGAACCACTCGTGGATCAGCACATAACCTGATTGTAACAGAGTTTATTTCCCCTAAAACCTGGACTTTAGTTCTATCTAACTGCACAATGTGAATTGAGGACTTCTGGGGTTCTATGTTCAGTTTAGAACAAACTGAAGCTGGCATTATATTGGATGATGCCCCAGAGTCAATCAGGCAGTTATGTAGATTTCGATTGTAGATTTCGTACGTTAAGAGAAAAGGAGGGGTATGGGAATTCGATCTGTCTCCAATTAGAATTGTATCAGTTGCCTCAACTCTACCAGAAGGTGGTTGTCTTGAATCGCTTGTAGCTTTAGTACTGGGAAGAGGCGAAGAAGGAACTACATTAAGTTCTTTGAGAAGCAATTTCTGTTGATGTTTTAATTTGCTAAGTTCGAACATGGTGATGTTTGCCTTAGGCTTTTTCATATCATCAACAATATTATAGTCCATTGAATCTGATACTACCAACGTCTTAGATGATGAAGGTATATTGGAGGATGACGTTTGATTTTGAGGTACTGTTGCAGTTGGCTTCCTTGTGGGTACCTTTTCTTTTGTAGTATTGGTACCTGCACTCCTTTTCTTTGAATTGGCCTGAACCGGTTCAGGAGTGCTTTTGCTCCTAGTAGTCACGGGAAAGGCTTCTTGTTTGGATTCGGTATCGGAGTTGGGCAATATGAAGTCCCACATTCCATGGCATTCAACGACTTCCTCTTCTTCTAATTCATCGGATGGTGTAATTGTTTCTTCTTCTTCTTCTTCCTCAGGATCTGAATCTGCATAGGATATAACATTTGGAGGCTTGGACTCAGGTTTCTTAAAATTCCTGTAAGGTTTCTTTATTGAGGACTCTGCTACTTGTTTCTTAATTTCAACCATTTCATTTGACATGGTTTTGAGGACTTTTTGAAGGCCCTCCATATCGTGGATCTTTGGTGATTTTCTTCTTTGAATCATCCTTGAAAGACACTTTTTTGGATTTTCTTTCCTCAAGAGTAGCTTTCTTTTCCAAAGTGATTACATGTTTTTCGACAGCGAGGGCTTCTTTCATGTTTTCAGCCAATGTAGGTTTTTTAGCCCTATCTACGAAAATGGCTAGATTTGAGGGTAAGGCTATAATGTACCACTCTCTTCTAATTTGTTCACTTGGCTTATCATCGGCAGGAATTTTGTTCAAGGGTTTGTTAAATCGGGAGTTAAAATCCTTAATTGGTTCTCTTGATTCGATCCTTATATTGGAAAGGTCATTGATGAGTGTAGCAAAGGATCTATCATCGCTGTATTTGGTAAGAAACTGTTCCTGAAAGATATTCCAACTGGTGATGGATCCAGAGGGCAAGGAAAAATACCAAGACCCTGTTGATCCTTGTAATGTGTAGGGGAACAATCTAGCTACAACATCTTCTTCTGTTACTCCTTTCAAATTAACTGAGAACATGAAATTATTTATGTGTTCCTCAGCTAATGTTCCAGCATCTGGATTAAACTTTGGTAACAATTTCTCAGGATAATCGGGTAACGAATGTAAAGGCGCAGGCATAGTGACTGCACCAGGACTTCTCCATGGTGTCTGAGCCATTTTGGGAGTACCAGCAATTGCCTGTGGTGTTCTAGGTGTTTGAGGAGGAGGTGGAAATGAAGACTGAAAATATTGCGATGTTGAAGTTGAAGTCCCCTGGTGAACAATAATATGTAATGGTGAAGTGGGTGTTTGACTTCGCACTGGTGATGATGAGATGGAAGATGATGGAGAAAAAGTTTCACTACCAGAACCTTCAGTGTTCTTTTTAATCCTTTTCCTTTGGGGTAAAGGTAACTCAGGTGGTTCAATACCGAGTTTTTCGCTTTGAAGTCTGGTAAGATGATGAGGTAGGCAGAATTGCGAAGTCTAACTGCCTTGTGATACTTCAGATCTAGGAGGTGAAATAGAGAAGCCTTGAAGTTTCTGGATGATAGACTGAACTTCAGGGGACTCTGGACTTAAATGATCTGAAGTATGATGGGGTTGAGCAGTAGTAGTTGATCCTTCCTCTTCTCGTCTGGATACTGGTATTTTAGAGTGCAAATGAGAGGATCGAGGAGAGGTGGAGGGTGATTTACTTTATGAATGGTCTGTAGGTTTTGACTTACTCGCCATTCATAGTGGATGCCCTCCTTCTAGCACCAGAAATTTTGATGCCTCGAAAATCGTTACATCAACATCGGGGGATAACCACCCGGTCCGAACCTTAATACAGCTCCTTTTTCGTTTGGGATGGTGGCTCCGACTGGATATAATGGGACCAGTTTCCCAATAGTGAATAGAAAGGGGTGAATGAATGATAGGTTTTCTAACAAGTGATAATAAATGGAAGACTTATTCTAAAAAACATAAATGACTATTTTATCCCGAGAAGATTCTATTCTTTAAGTGCAATGTTTAATAATCTATGTTTGCTTATAGGCATATAGATGACACTGTGTAATAAACAAAGACATTCATTTAAATGGTAATTGCTTTGTTCAAATAGTTGAATGAAGTAATTGATAAAACGATATTACACTTCTCTTTTTATATTACCGATACATGCATGATTGAAAGAATAGCAAACTGTAAACATCCAATAGTGGAAAGCATAAAGTTTACTTGTTAAAACACATTCATATATTCAATAATAGCATAAATGACCAAACAACAATTCACATAAAAGGAATAAATTCAAACATAGATAATAGTACCATATGAGCTGCGAATTATTCCCTACGCCAATCGCAATTTGAATTCCTTCTTCCGATTTAGAAATAATTTAAAGTAAAGGAAATAGTGCACATTCATATCAAAGCTTCATTGTCAAAATTTGGAAATATTTGGTCCAGTGTTCATAAAAGAATATGCTTGAAGTACAGTGGTGCAACTTCAAGCTTAAGTCATATACAAAAACTTTACGACCCTTTCTAAATGCATGAAAGGGTCTATAAATACTAAACTAAGCTAACAAACTACAAAATTAAAATGCTACTAAATTGGTATAATCCGATCTTAAAATATCTCCCCCACAATGATCTGGAAATTGGCAGCGATGATTCATTCTTCTGGCTATTTTCCCTTTGTCCTGAGTTGGCATATTGCCAACATTGGCTCCACTTCTTGAGGGCGGCTGAGTTGAGAATTGACTTGGGCAGCCTAGGTGGCATCATGTATATCGGGGATGATACACCCGATTGCATCCGTCAGGGATTTGAGGGTGGCTCTCTGATTGTATGGTTTAACTAGGAACAACCAATAGGTGTCCCAAGTTAATCTTTTAATCCCTGAGATCAATCTCCCATTCTTTTCAACCTCTTGGTTACATGACTGCTCCAATGTCTTGGCCAATAATAGTTTACCTAGTGTACATTGAGAAATCATGTTAGATAAATAGAGAGTGTTATTGATCAAGTCAATTAAATTGCTCGTAGATAACTTGCATCGGGAAACAACTCTCTCTGCTTTCATTAATTGGGACTACCATTCTGTGAATAGGATTTCCTTATGGGATTCTAAGATTTTGGGCAAGTTTGCTGCCTTTCCCTCATTGGAGTCCTACCATGTAAGAAAATCTGTCAAAGTGTCTTCGGCTTGCTCCAAATCCTGCCTGGCATCCACTAACTTATCTATTATAGATGATGTTATGTCGCATAAAGGTTCAACTTGGGCAATTTCATGACATAACAATCTTATTTGCGTTATTAATGCCTTGTTAATTTACATTGCCTCTGCTTTGAACTCAATAGGTTGGGGAAGACTTTTGAACCTTTCTACCTGAGCTGATAATTGAGCAATTTGCTCATATTTTGTCTTTGCCATCTGTTCATTCATCGCCTTCAACTTTGATAATGCCTCGGATAGTTCTTTTTTGTTTCTGAATTTCTCCCGAATCGATCCTCTGCTTCTCTTCATGCAATTGTTTGTTTAGCTGGTTGTTTAATTGTTGTTGTGTGGACAGTTGCTGTTGTAGCTATTCTGACTTCTGCTGCTCTTCCGATAGTTGTGCTTGCAATAAAGTGATCGCTTGATCCTTTTCCTTCAACAAATTTCTTACCTCTGATGCCTTATCCATGCTGGCTGCCGAATAGGCACCGACATACTGAGATAACTTGGTTAGGTCATCGGAGGGGTCGAATTCTTCTCTCCATACCACATTTGTTGTTATTGTTTGTTCAGGGAACAGAGAAGGTTGATCAATCCTTCTTCTCTTTCGTTGTCGTTTTATCACAGCCCTTTGTTTCGGGCTATAGAAAACATCTACTGGAGGAATGTCCTCTACTTGCAAAACAATTTGATCGGAGGAGTTCTTTGGAATTATTTGTACTACTGTACTTGAGGGTGGACCGCTAGTTCCTTTGTTTATAACCTCCTGTGATGTTGTATCTTGTGTATCGACAGCTTTGGATGTTTTGGCGTCCGTTGAGGTCTCAAGATTGCCTATAATTGAATTGAATTGTTTCCATTCTTCAAGCAATCTTGGATCCACTTGACTATCCACATTTATTTCTTTGCTGCTCTGCTCCTGCTGCCTTTTTTGTTCTTCTTCCCTTATTCTCTCCTGTTGCTTCTTTTCTGCCTCCTCTTGTTCTTTTCTCTGTGCCTCTTCCTGTTCTTTTTTCTGTGCCTCTTGCTGTTCTATTCTTCGGAGTTCCTCCTGCTCTCTTCTCTAGACTTCTTCATAGATTGCGGATGTAGCAAGAGGTTCGTTAGTAAGCTACTGCTCAGGCTCGCTTGAATGAATCATCGGGGTAGTAGCTAACAAATCTAGAGGCAGAGTTTGCAACCTCTGTTCTCTAAGTTTGTTAAATTCTACCAACATGTCGTCGCGATATCTCATCTTGGCTAGCTGTTTTACCTGGAAGATTGACTGGGCGGAGGAGAACAGGTCATCAAACTCATCTTCCTTGTGCTCGAATTTAGTGAGCTTGGCTTGATCCAGGGCATTGTAGATGACTTTCTTTGGGTCAAATCGTCTATTAGGCAGAGTGGCGAGAGTTAGGACGTTCATTTTTTTCTGCCTCTTTCTCTGCATGTTTATAATCATGCAGAGTATAGACGCCACACCTAAGAGGAAAAGGAGGCCAAACTTGCTTCTTTGAATTTCTGAGAGTTTTCGTGGCTGATGCAGTTGTAAGCTGATATTCTATTTCACGAGCTAATAGATTGTTTAGTATGTACAAGAGGAGGACATGAGGTCTAGCCTGACTGCCGAAAACTCTTACATAGGTGAATTTTTCTTCTCCGAACCAGGTTCCTAGGGCTGTCAAGTCAATCTCAGCCTGAGAGGAGATCTTAGGGGCAGGTTTATCAAAAATTGCATAGTAAAGAGGTAGCATAAATCCATTGCAGACTTGGTATAAATGGTCTTTATAATGAGCTTTCCATAATTTCTGGTGGTAGACATGAATAAGCATAGGGTCCTGTGGAGTCCATCTCCACCCTAACACAGGGAACTCAGAATTGAAACAAAGGGTATCCAGAATGTAGGCACTAAAATAAAATGGAGGGATGAACCTATCAGTAACACGGGATTTGTTTCTGAATTCAAGAATAGTCGTAGCCAACTTATCCGATAATATAGTCCCCCAATCCATTATCTCACTATTACATGTCGCTTCCATCAAAGGAACCATCTCTATGGAAAATTTGGAAGAATCATGCAATCCCCATAACCGACACATCATGACTCCAGCATAAAAATAAGGAGAGCATAAGGAGTCGGCGGAGTACTTACCCGAAGACTCATGTTTGTGTTTCGCCAAGTTTTGTCTCCATTCTCGTATAGGCGCTGACTCGGTCTCATTCTCATCTCGAAAATTCTTCAGGAATGCTTTATTGTATTTCTTCTCTGGCTCGAGCAAGTGGTACATTTGTCTGAAATCATTGGGCTGAAATGAACCAAATACTCTTCCATCGACAGTGCAGAATGTTCTGTCCGTAATTTGAATTGCCTCGATTGTCCATCTCACCACATCCGTATACGGAAGAATTTGCTCTCGAGCTGCTATCCTATGCAGGTAGGAATCAGCCAAATCCTTTAAAGTAGCACCAGATTTTCAGCTTGAACCTGCTGAAGCTTGTACCGATGTTTGATGAGGGTCCTCAGCTTCTACCAAGTTGTAAATACTTTGCCAAGTAGTGCTGCCAAGACCGAGACATGTGGTATCTGAGATTAATCCCTTCTTGCTTGGTCCCGGATCGGTGGCATGCTGCCCTGTTATCATAGGAGCCGAACGCATTCCAGACTTCTTAGATTTCTTTCCCATCTTTAATGAGGAAAAACTCTGCACAAGAAAAATAAACGTAATGCAGAGAATAGATGGCTAAAACCAAGTATGAGGCAATTTCGTTAATCAATGAGTAATAGAGGATTCAACATAAGGCTCCCGTGGATGCAATCTCTGAAAGGATTTAGGCATGACTGCCCATTAATTGGCCGTTAAAACCTATCAATCATTTAATTTCTCATTATATCCTTTATTTTCCGAATAATGGTTTAAGCGTGGATTTGATTTTTTGGCGGCTGGACGTGGGCGACTCCCTATCGGGAAGAGAAAAGGCTTTCAATGATAATTAATATTTCATATGGTGAAATCATATTGATCCTTTTCGAAAGTCACGCTTTATACTCATCGCAATCGGCAATCAGAGGAAGGCTTGGGTAATTTCATTTGAGTCTTATGGAATCCCCGACCGCCGATAGCAATATCGCTCGACTCGCATTGGGAGTTTGAATGAGGAGATCGCATTCCCTGGTCGCCGATTGCGATATCGCATCGGGGCAAAGGGGAGGGGCCTTTTGTTATTTGTTATTCGGATACCCGTTGGTTATTTCTTTTATCGCATCAGGGAAAATCAATGGGTCATGGTTATGTATCCTTTGTTGTTGCGATATGCGATCTCGCGATTGCTTTATCGCAATAATAAAGAATTATTCATTTTTATTTTTAAGACCACTTATTTCAAAAGGTTTTAAAATGTTTTGATTATTTCTGAACCTTTAGAAGAGTGATGAATTAATACCAATTTAATCTAAAAGGGACCCATTTCAAATTATAATTTTCTAAAGTAAGATTTTTTGAAATGGGGGGTTGTTGTATAGCACAACAAGTCACTGAATAATTATCCTTTAACCTAATGTAATTTTCACCTCAAAAAACATGTTTTTGAGGTGAAAACAGAGTATTTTGAGTTAATTTGTATTTCTTATGTAATTTTAAGTCACTATATGTAATAAATGATCCCAGCTACACCAAAGCATCTCTCCTTGTTGCAAGATAAAGAAACATTGCAAAAATCAGTTCAAGTTGAGCATTATCCACCTGAAAAGACACAAAGAAGAAAAGGCATTAAAAATAGAGTATGAAGAAGGACAAGAAACATTAGAAAGTGGGTTTTTCAAGTGAAAAATCAAAATTTACTCCTATATAAGACCTCACATTTCATTTTCAAGTTCATCATTCTCATTTGGCAAGCAAGGAGTCAAAAAGTGAGAAGAATAGGAAAGTTCAAGCGAGTTTTGGGCGAAGAAGAGTTGGTGTTGCGCTTCTGGAGCAGTGGTGGAGGCACTGCGCGTAGGTAGAGTGGTGTTGTGCATTTCAGGGAAACATAGTTGGTGTTTCACGTTTAGCACTTGGCACTGCGTGTTGAAGCCCAGAGCTGCATGTCTAGCAAATTCCATAGTGTAATTTTACACTGCGGTGGGCTTCTAGCGTGGCATTGTGTGTCTATGTAGTGGTGCCGCGTGTTGTGCAGAAGGGCCAGAAAGCCCGAAAACCTTCGACAAACTTCAAATTTTCCCTCTCTTACCTACATACAAGTAAGTGGTCCTCCATACTACATTGATTGGTTTGCAATTTAACTTCTAAGATAAATTTTCCCATGGCAAGTGTCGAAACCCTAAATTTGCCCCTAGTTATGCCTAAAACCCTAAACCCTCATTGTTCCTCCTATCACTAACTACAACCCTAAACTTTTTTCCCTATCCCTTTATCCCTCTTCCCAAAGGGAAATTTCTCAAACAAAACAAGCCCTCCCTCTCCTTTCCTGCTCCCTCATTCATTTTTATCCCATTAGGTCATCTCCCATCCCCTCATTCCTAAAACACTTTCACTCATTCCCTTCATACAACCTCAAGGCTTGCAAACATGGACACAGAGGACCGAGACTATGAGTAGGAGGAAAACACAGGCAGTGACACCTCAGCAGATAGAGCTAGGCATCAGAGAAAACCACACAAGGGAGGCAGGATTATCAGGGAAGAGCCATCAAAACTTAGGGAATTGCAGGCCTCTCAATTGGCTATCACATGTTTCAGATATCTTGGCTGTTATGAGTTTTGTGAGCATGTAAAGAGAGTTCAACATCACCCTAAGCTCACCAGACTTTTTGTAGCTCATCTTCGGGACAATAAGGTGACTCTTGCTGGGATAACATTCACAGTCTCACCTTCCATCATTTCAGATGCCATCAGGATTCCAAATGTAGGGGAGAAGTGGTACAAGACCCAGGATCTGGATGAACACTATTATAAGCCTTATATAAAACCCTGGTACAGAAATGAGGTGAAGAGACTTTTTCCTTTTAGATTTATTGAAGACAAATATGTCCCCATGATGAAAATCATCATGAAGTATTTCACTTGTGATGGCAAATTTTCCAAGTTATACACCTATCACATCAGGCTCCTCATGCATTTCACCAGGGTGAGGATGTAAAACCTCCCTTATTTCTTGTTCAAGAACATTGAGAAGATGGCTCATTTTTTCCAGAAGAATCCATACCCTCAGCAGATGAGCAACCTCTATCATTACTCCCTGATCAAGATGATTGTACTTCATCATCTCAGTTTCCTCAACATCTCTTGGGAGACATTTATTTCTCATGACATCTCCAGGGGTCCTCAAATTCCTCCACCATTGTCTCAAGAAGCAGGGGGGCCTTCTAGCAGTGCTCTAGTGAAAACAAATGAGGAAGCCAAGGAGACTAGAACTACTAAGGTGCCCATTTACATGACATATCAGAGGGGCACAAGGAGATTTTTTGCAGCCGATAGGAAAATGTTTGATCCATGGGATGTGGAAGGGACCTTGCGTTCTTCATTAGCCCATAAGAAAATGCTAGTTCCACAGGATGTGGAAGGGGTTTTGCCTTCTTCATCAACACAACAGGTATAGGTGCAGCAACTGCACAAAGGGAAGGAAAAGATGTTGGAGGAGAGTTTTGATGATGAGGAGGAAAGAGACTTTGACTTGATAGAGCATGATGAGCCGGAGCAGCATTATACTCATCATGGAGTTGAAATCATTGACTTAGAGGCTCAGGACGAAGAAACCATAAAGGACATCATCATACAAGAATAGGAAGCTCTAGTACAAGCTCTGATGGACAATTTGGAGAGGGAAAAGTATTTCATCACATATTTGGAGCAATAAAACAATCAATTGAGTGACAAACAAGTCCTCATGGATCTGGAAATGCTCAAAGTAAAATGACAAAGTGACAAAGAGGCAGAAGTCACTTTGACTCCTATTGAGAAGGAGATTGAAGATGATAGAGAGACTTGGCTTGATAGAGTCAAATTGCACCTTGAGAAGCTGCTACAGAAGGCCAATAGAGACAATCAAATAATCATAAACATGGCCTATCATTACAGGACTCGAAACAAGATTTGCAACATGAGGGTAAAACAGATGAAAGCTAGGCTAAGGCGGGATTTGAAGGGAAAAAAGGAGGAGGATAGGCTTAGGATTACTGTTGAAGCTTCCTTGCTCATCAAGACACTTGATGATGGTACTTCTCACCAATTTTGGGCAAGTTTAGAGGAATTTTTGTCATTTTCAAATTTTGAAATTCTACATAGAGGAAAATTACCTAAGCGTGCAGCGCCACTAGCGCTGCACTTTTCCTAGGGGAACCCAATGGAGAAATGGTTTGCATTTTTGGATTTAGAGCGATGAGGACATGCACCCTAGATATTTTCAAAGTTTTTGGGGCAATACTGGTCCACCAAAAGGTCAAGAAACACCCTAAAAATGACCTTTTCGCCACTTTTTGGACACACAGAAGCAATCTTGGGAGAATCATGCTTTTAGGGGTCAAATGAGCTTCAAATGAAGAAATTATAGGTGTTTTGGAAATTAGATTTTAATACCTTTCCAATGAGCTATCATGTGCTCAATTTGGATGTCGGGAAGGCCTCCAAAAGGGACCTGAAAGTGGCACTGCACGTTGGGCCAGTGGTGCTGCGTGTAGGGCAGATTTTGCACAGGGTTGCTAGTTTTCCATTTTTTCACTGTGTTATTGGATTCTCTCTCATGGAGGTTGTTTCACCATTGTAAATGGCATGTAAATATGATAGATAAATAGTGATAGAGGGTAGATTCATTGCTTTAAAAGTCAATTTGAGCTCAAATGAATAACTTTTTTCACTTTTAGAGACAAGTTGTTAAGATGCCTATATTCTCGTTTCTTGTTCAGTGTTGGTTAGATTAGCTCCTCATCTTAGGGATTCGACTCCTGAGGATGGGAGGAGGTTGAATTCATGTCTATATCTTCTTCTTCTTTCTCATTGTAAAGGGTTGGACTCACCTGGATGCTCAGACCTTGATTGTACACCATTTGTAGCAGTTTAGCAGGAGATTAATAAGAATTGCAACTATTTTTATGGCATCCATGTGGTATGGAGTTTTAGTACAATTTCTTCTTCTGTGATCATATGTTAATGTCTTTTATGTATTCCTTTAATCATTTCATTGCTTCTAGTTGAATGTTTTCAAGTTGATAGGCATAATTCATTACATCAGTGCTCTGCCTTGGGAAATCATTCACCATTTCATGTTTTCTACAGTCTAGGAAGGATCCATGGTTTTCACATGCTCTTCTTAGCTTCTCACTAGTCTTAAACATCCCACCCATCAAGCCCTAGAGTGCTAAAGCCTATACCTACCTTGCCCCATTGAACACCCTGCAATTTTGACCCAGTTCGTTAGACCTAAACTGTCCAACTCCTCCTAATCCAGCAAAACCCTTTCAAAATCAAATCAAAACATTCATGCTACTATACCTAGCTTAATATCCTTTACCTGATCCAGTCATCTTGGCTGAGATCCTTACAAAGAGAGCCCTCTCTCGGCCTAGTAGGGATAGCTACTTGGCTAAGCGTGGTTTGTGGTTACCTTGGCATTTCCTTCCTTCAGCTTGAGGTTCAATCCAGGTGATAACATGCCCAATGTAGATGAGAATGATTATGAAAATAAATTATTAAAGATATTATATACAAATTAGTTTCATGCATGATCACCACTTGTCAACTAGTGAATGAGTTAGTTGAGAGAAGTTGTGTGGGCTCCTATTTTCTAGGAGTGCACCCACATGCAAGAAGAAGCTCATGCATGCATTCAATAAGAGCACATGTCTTTGGCACGAAGGAATGCACTTAAGGAGGGTGCACTTGCTTAGTGTGAAAGAGTGTGCTCAACAAGGGCACACTTCTTTGACTCGAAGGAGTGCACTCAACACAAGAGCATGTCTTAGTCATATAGAAGTGTGATTTTTCCTTAATAGACGTTTTTTCTTTCTTTTCTTTTCTTTTCGTTTGTGTGTGTTTTGAGCATTTTCGTGTGTGTGCATGTCGAAAAGGCTAGTTTCTAAGTCATGAAAAGTCATAAGTCCACCTAACCATGGGTTAGATAAAACAAGCATTTCTAAGGGTAAGGTGATGATGTTGATCAAACATTGACTTAGGAGGATGCGAGACTAGAAAAAAACTTAAGAAAAACAAAACAAATAATGTGATGAGACTAAAGGGATTGAAACGATGATTCATGTAGGCTCCAAAATTAACTTAGGCAAACAATTTGGAGGGTCATTGTCACAACGACAACAATAAATTTATTGGAGTTTTTGTGAGAATGTATTTTTTAAGTTTTAGAAATTACTAAAATAAAATTTACGGACGTAAATATGTATTATGTATTCCAAAATTTAAGGTTAGGTTATGAAGTTAAAGTTATGTTGTGTTTACTACCAATAAAATAAAAATCATTAAATCATATAAGAAAGGTATATAATGCAAATTTAATCGTCAAAACCTATAAATATTTATGTGCGTTTATAACACTCTTGAACTAGTATAAAGAGCGTACAATCATTTATTAAAAAGTTGATAACATTTTATTTAAAACATTTAAGATATGTGTATTGTATTAAATGGAGGCTTGAATTGAAATATTTTATCAAACCACTTAGACTTCTATTATTTTAATGCACAATATTAAAAAATGATAAAAAACATTTCATAATCTTTGTAGGGCTTCTCTCTTTGAGAACTTAGTTTTTAACGCATCGATGTAAACTTTAAAACCAATAATAAAATGAATTCTCTCGAAATATTTGGGGTAATTTCAGAAATTATTAATTACTAAACATTGTACCCTATACATTTAATATTTTCTAAGATTGTCTTTATAATGTTTTATCAATTTTTTTAATGCAAAACCTTATCTATCAAAATCATAATCATATTGAGTTGAAAGAAGACTAGAGGATAAAATATCTATCGAACCATATCTCATTAAATGAAGGATTACATCAGAAATTATGCAATAGGCCCCGCACACTAATGTAAATGTCGTCAAGTTGTATCATGGTAGTTAGTTTAATGTAAATGTCGTCAAGTCGTATCATGGTAGTTAGTTTAATGTAAATGTCGTCAAGTCGTATCATGGTAGTTAGTTTAATGTAAATGTCGTCAAGTCGTATCATGGTAGTTAGTTTAATGTAAATGTCGTCAAGTCGTATCATGGTAGTTAGTTTAATGTATATGTCGTCAAGTCGTATCATGGTAGTTAGTTTAATGTATATGTCGCAAGTCGTATCATGGTAGTTAGTTTAATGTATATGTCGTCAAGTCGTATCATGGTAGTTAGTTTAGGACCAACATCTCACCCCATACAGTGTGTTCAACCTTTGGATTCCATCGAGTAAAAGGAGGGTCATTAACCCACCTCTAATCCCCCACCCAATGTGACATCTCAAAAATTGATTTAAAATAGTTCAAATCCCTAGATTCTATCGAAGCTTGCAGTGTTTTCTCGAGCTTTTAAAGGCCTTCCACACCTGAAAATAATTTAATTTTGCAAAGGGTTTGTTAGACATCCTCAATTTCTTTGGATAACGTTTTATTCCAAATGAAATTCACCCAAGCAAGAATATTTCATAGCTTAAGGAGGGTGAATAATTACCCGAATTTAGCTTTGATAGGTTAAATCAAGTGCCTAGTCGAATGAATATGGAATTTAGGGTTTTTTTACCTTAACTAGGATTTATCATAAATGGTATATTTATTTGGATTATTTTACCTACAAACATTTTGGAAAGCCGGTAATAAATTCATTTACAGTAATTTACTTTTGACTTTTATGTAACAAAATTGGGCTAAATTTGGTTTACTTAACACATGAAGCTAATTATAGAGCGATTAATAAATGAAGAAAAAAAATTAAAAGAAGGATTACTATTAAAGAGGATATTATTAAGACGATGCAAAGTCTTCCATGGTTTTCAAAACATAAAGGAGCTTTAAAAATAATTCCTATTTTCATTTTTATTATTTAGATAGTCGCAAAAGAAACAATTATTCAAACAATTATTATTTGTATAAAATCCTTGATTATTCATTCGAAAGGGGGGGAGATAGGTTTGGAGGCAAGAATAGAATTATGATACTAGATGCTCTTACTTCACTTGTTGCACAAAGCGGTCATTAATTATTTTATAACCTTTTGTTATGCAATTTAAAAAGCCTACTTCTTCAGTTTTCATTTTCGTTTCCACTGTGCTTTGTGTGTGTATACACTGATATAGTTTGCAGTTTATGCAATAGATCTAATTGTTTGTTTACACTGCGTTATGTTACTTAATTCATGACCTTCTTAGATATTAATTGCTTGTTTTTTATTGTTTTTATTACAATATTTCATATAGATATATGTATTACACCAGCATATGCTCATTTTGTTCATTTTTATAATTTATGTTCTTGAATTCAGTTATATGATAACAAGCTTATAGTTGACTTGATTAGCACTATTTTTTCCCAATAATTAGAGGAATTTCTTGTTTATAAGTATTCCTATTGTTGGTAAATGAACATGTTCTTAATGATTGTCTTTTGAGGGAGAATGGAATGTAAAAATATGTGATATTATACTATTTTGTTCCTTTTCCATCATGATGAGCAACCAATAAATAAGGATCCAAGTACATCTAACACTTCATTTATTTATTTATTTTTCTTTATCATATTCATTTCTAATTTGTATTATGGGATTTTCTCATTGCATACTTAAGGGGTTGATTGCAATTATTGATCTTTTAATTAGTATAAGTTCCCTTTCCCAAATCTTAACCTCTTTATTGTTGGGTGTGGAGCATGATTATTTAGAGGTCTTTGTTTCAGCCAGATGTATACCCCAGGAAGTTTGTACACCCCTCCACGCCGGGGTGGGGCTCCTTTATTTGGGGGTGGGGGCAGGGGGGGGGGGGGGCGGGGTGCGTGGCGGGGGGAACTTGTCCCCCCCCCCCCCGCCCCCCCCTTGGCGGAGGTATACGGGGGGCCAATCCCCCCGGTTCGGGAGGTCGGGCCAGCGGTCCCCGGACGGGGTTTCGAGGGCAGTGCCTCGATAAACAAATGTAAAATTGCCTGTAAAAGTAATATAATTTCTAGTCAATCTGGGTCGTTCATAGGTGGATGATCTGACGTAGAATTATGTTTAGTTTAGGGTTTTTGCCCTAGAAGGCAACCTCTCTTTGTTTAATTGAGTGTGATATTTGAGGCTGTGTAATAGATGTGTATTCTCCAAGCGAGAAATAGAGAGGTGAGGCTGTGAGAGAAAACAGAGGATATTATAGCGGATCTGTTGTAGGTTGTGTCTATTCATTTTGTTGGATAATAGAAAGGAAGGACTGACTGTTCAAGGTGGACGTAGCCCAAACTGGGTGAACCATGTATATCTGTGTCGCTCTGGTTTTACGCATTTTCTGTGTTTATATTTCTGCAATATGCTATGTGTTCCATTGCTCTGTAATATATCATTTTCTAACATTTATTTTAACAACACACTTTCAAATCATTAACCTGGCCCTATTTATTTGATGAAATAGAAAAACTTTGTGATTATACAATAAATACAGGGAATACCCCCTAAGGTGAAGGGAGGGAAACTCTTGTCACCTAAAGTGGAAGAGTTTTAAACCCTCAAAAAATGTCTTCACGGATTATTCTTAATTATCAAGACAATCTAAGAAGCAAAATTATTTTGGCATTGTTGTCGGGGAGTGGCTTTTAAAGGTTTCATTTCCTCTGGTAACTGGGTTAATCAGTTATCACCTGATGACTCCTTGGTCGCTTAAATTTCTTTTTTTGTAGCTTTTATTTCTAAATGATTTACTCCACTTAATTTTGGTAGTATACGAGGTTTTCCTAATCAAATTTTAGCTATAGATGAATTGGACACTTACCTACCCCACTTTCGTGAATATGCAAATGATGATTTAGTTCAAAACCTCATAGAGTTTCACAACGACATTCGAAAGATTAAGGTTTATCATGAGGACATACTCATGAATATTCATGATGTCTTTGTAGGATAACACATGACAATGGTATAGGAGGCTTTCTCATCATGGTATTTAATTATTGAAGGATTTTCCTTTAATTTTCTATGAACATTATAGAATTATGTATTCCCTTCACTCACTTCTTGAAGATTGTTTCCATTCAAATGATATTTATAATAAATGTGATTTAGAATTTAAAGAAAGTGAATCTTGTGTTAATGATGAAGTTGGATGTCAAGAAGATGAATATAATGATTCTAATGAAACATGTTTCCCCTTTTAATATTTAACTAAACATAGCATTATATCTCATTATAATTACAAAGAGAACCTTAAGGAAGCTGACAATTTAATCACTAATCTCAACTTTGGTTCTTCTTTATTTGATTTCCCGAATCATTATACTAATAAATTTTGTGAAGTAAGGCATATTGATGAAGAAATTATGTCTACCACAACATCAACCTCATCCATTCATGATTGTGTAGATCATATCAAATCTGGAAGACTATTCTCAAACAAATGAACTGGTATTTGATAATGTTTTTAGAAGCTGTAATATCTGTCCATATATTATTTATGTTGATTATTCTAAATCACCTGTATACGATGTGTATGATCATGAGAGATAACCCTTGGTCACAATTTTGAAATAGAGGATGGTTTAGATATAAGGTAAAGGATAAACTAGGTGGAATAGCGAGTAATTTTATAGCCTTGTCACCGAGGTTGAAATATAAGTGTTTAACAACGATGAAAGCAATACTTTAAACAAATAATAGGAAAATTTACAAGACATTTATAATGCATTACTAGTCGAAGTCTATGGTTATATAATGATGTTTCTAAAGTATATTTCATTCTTGGTTTAAATGACTCCATCCACAATAGAAGGCATATGGTCTAGTGTTCTTGGTTCCTTGTGGGGAGACACCATCCCTAGTAGGAGGCAGATGTTGTTACCAAATCTGACCCTCCTCAAAAAATTTGACCTTCGAAGGACATTTCCTATTTTCTTCATCCTAATTTAACTTCCTAGGATCATATTCGACTCTTTATTGTTTAATCCTAGTCATTTGAAAAAGAGAGAATTAGTAAAATAGACCAAAATGAGATTTAAAGAATGAGGGGTGAGGTTAATGACATAAGAGACATCATTTAAGAAATGTCACAATCCATAGATATGCATATGTATTATTTTATTATGGCTTTAATTTTATTAGTCACAAATAAATACAAATTACAATAGCTAAATGTTAACATAAATAACTAATGCATATCATTAAAAATGATTAGCATTTGTATTTCCAACTAAGAACTCCATAAACCCTAAGAAAGTTGCCCAAAAAAAGAAATTAAATATACCAATGATTTGTTTGTTATATAAATATTTAATGCCCATATATTTAAGAAACTTACTTTTATATATATATGACAAAACTAAATATAGATAAAATGTAAAAATAAATAAAATATAAGAGTAGATATTTAAACTTTACTAGCAAAGTTTAATAATTAGAAGACCTTCATTCCTCAAACATATTTTTTTTTCATTTCTCAAAATGAATGTTTAAAAAGCCTTCATTCTTCCTACATAATTTTTCCATTTCTCAATATGAAACCTTCATTTGCATCATATGAAACATTTAATAAATTTTTTGTTCATTGCAGGCACGTATAACAAAAAGGAAGGTAGTTTGTAAAATAATTCCTAGTATAATTACCATTGTCCAACAAATATTTTTATGCATTTATTTTTGACCTTAAAGGCCTTCTTTTCCTGATCTCGCTAGTCCCTGCCATCTGGCAATGGCCAGGGACTATAGTAATCGAAAACGATGCCATTAGCATTACTTGAGTTGTTTTGACCTGTTTCTTACTCCCCGCTCTGAATTTATAATCAAAGTTTTCTAGGATGGATGGATTTACCATCTTATTTAGCCTCTTCCCGAGGTGGGGAGGCAAAAAACATAGGTTATAATATATTTGTTTGTTCATATTTTCAAAGCTGTAAATGCTACTAAACTAATGCTAGCATTAATAAAGGGCATTAAATAACAACCTCAGCCTATTGTCTCACATCAGCGTATTTAAATCTTTTTTAGTTACATGGTTGCCAAACACATGGCCGCATGACTTACAGATGGCTCTTAGATTTATGGGAGTAACATCTAGAACATCCAGATATCAGTTCACACCCTATAATATATAATATCGCTACAACTTGTTGTGCCGCTTCAACAAGGCAACCACAATAGTCAGAATAGATCTCTTCACACCCCAGGAAGAACAACCCTCTTCAGGCCCCAGGAAGAGAGGAAAACGAGAGTTTTTTGTGGCAATATCATCACTTGAGACTATATAGGAATGTTGGATAAGGACATTGTTATGCTTCTTAACCTGCAAAGTAATACCGAACCGAGAATATGCGAAGAAAAAATACCCAGAACACAGAATATGCGAAGAAAATATACCCAGAACACAGAATAGCAATGATTTTATTACTCAGAGAGAAATGTTCACAGGCCTCTTCGAGGGGGCAACCTCCAATAGAGCAGAGCTTGATTACAAAAACAAGACACGATACTCCTCGCAGGGAGTCTCTATCCTTTATATATGACTCATACATGCAATACCACGGGCCAATACCGTGGGT
>APFE031161491.1:6315-17475 GCA_000404065.3 Pinus taeda | reverse complement strand
AATTATGTAACTAGGTTTGGTCTTCATAATGACATATGTAATCATGATTTTATGTATTTGATGTGACGAGAAAAATAAATTTATTATTGTTGTTCTTGAGGCATGGGTTTCATGCTCAAGGAAATTTATTTTTAGGTCAAGCTCCCATTGTGAGCTTCTATGGCTTATTATTAAGTCTACAAGTCATTAAGTCATTGTCATGTATACAATACCCATTTGGGGCATGTTACATATTGTAAGAAAAAATATTTGAGTCAAAGAAAGAGTCAAAATGACCCTCCATGACCTTATTTATGTGAATCAATCAAATCAGCCTCAAAAAGGACTAGTCAACCTATCAAGAAGACATGTCAGCCTAGGAATGATGTCAAGTCAACCTAATAGCATGGGAGAAGAGCCTATATATAGGAGAACTCAAACTCACTCAAGAGATCATCAATCAAGCATCCAAGACAAGAAGAAAAGTGTGAATAGGAAAGGAAGAGAGACTCTTGAGCAATGAAGAGAAGGAGAAGAAGATTGAAGTCTTCTAACATTGCTTTTGGTTCAATAATCTCACACATGTGGCTGCAGCTAGGGTTTTTGTAGTATGGTATAACATACCTTAAAGAGCCGAGATATGGTCCAAATAAAGAGCATTTTTTTAGGTAAATTCCCAAGTAGAAGTGTCCAAGATAAGCGAAGGAGAGAAACCACTTAAACTTGCCATCATCACCTTACACATGTGACTATGGTTTTTGAAGTAAGGGTTGAAAATTGTAGAAGTTGTAGGTAGACAAAAATTGCAGAAGGAAAGGTCGAAGTTGTAGTTAAGGGCCGAATTTGAAGAGAAGAAAGAAACAACTAATTTAACTTAAAAAAGAACACAAGGTTGACTTAGTCTTAGAGGGGTTTCAATGGAATTTGTCAATTAAAGATTCTATATGAAGAATAGTTCTTGTGGGTTTTCCGCTCAGATTTGAGAGGTTTTGGCCCTGGCTAATCACCTATATCTTGTGTCCTTTGTATTATTTTTCTTTATGGTTTGATGGTTTTTTGATGGATAAAAACACTAATAATAATAAGTGAAAGAAGCAACTAACTAAGCGAAGTAAAAAAAAATACATCACAAACAATTATTAAAAGAAGAGAAATCACCTACAATTGTTTCCCCTAGATTTATCAACAAAAGACAGACATGAAAAGATATGGCAAGGTAAAATAACATTGTTGTTGTAGTCATCAAATGATATATGGAATCTATATAGGAGCTTGTTAAGAAATATTGTATGGAAGAATCAAACCTTTAGGATCTAAAGTGATAAGTATAGTTTCCCTGAAAATAGTCACAAAGTATTTTTGCATTGAAAAGACACATTTCATGCATGTTTGCATGAATAAGCTATGTGTAATTAGCAGAAGCTATGTAAGGCTAGAAATTGGTAATGTTGGAGTTGTACTCAAGTATGGTGGGAATTTTGGAATGATGAAACTTACTCCTTGTCCAATGTATTCAAGAGGTAAAGGTTTTGATCTATGAAAACATGTCAGATATAGGGTATGCTAAAGAGTTTAAGGTATTGGAGTAAGAACATCACATCATCACTCAAATTCTCGCTTGAAGTATTCCTAGAGGAATTCTGTTTACAAAAGTGTTGAAGGTATAAATAAGCGAAGTCATCAAAATCAGTAATGAAAAGATCATTAGGTTGAATCCTTCCTCAAGACTAAGGATCTAAGTAACTCTTAGATCTAGTATTGTCATGGAAAATAACCTATTTATTGGAACAATAAGTTGATGCCATATGTGCTAATGATATGAAGGCTTGATTCATCTCTGTTGTAAAAAGGTAGAGTTATTTTATTGTAACACCCTCCTCCCAAATTTACCTAAGTTAACTAATTTGTTGGGGTAACCATGTGATGAGAGGCTACAACATTATGATTCAACTCCCCATGCATATTTAAGGAAGTGGAACTGACACAACATAACCAAACTGACCTTCTGCACATACCACAAATCCTATAGGAGCCAACCAACCCTTCCAGGTGATAAACCCATGCTACAACTTGACACTTCACTACCCTAGAGCCTTAGTCACTCCAATGACATGGGAATGCATGCAACTGGGGCCCTCCATTCACTCTCACAAAATGGCATGCAAGTGACTAGGGTCTTTTTCAGCTAGTTTTGACCCTGCGACCCCAGATTTCATGCCACGTTTTTAGGGCCAGGACTCAAGCCACTACCCAGAACTCCATGAAACTTTTAGGAATGAAAATTAACATAAAAAAATGATACAAATGAAAATACTTGAATGAATAATTGGTTGAACCCCTACTAGCCATGACAAACATTTTGTCAAACATGTCACAAATATGCATTTTACAAGTCATAACAACATATCTGAGCATAAGGGTCTCATACTTATCTAAGAATCACTAAGAAACATTGATGCCTTATAAAATTAGTTGAATTATCATCTATTAGGTCATATATCCATTTTACATTCATTTACAAAACAAAACATGATGAGATCCATACATCATCATTGTCATAAAACATGCTCATAACCAACATATAACCAACATAAATATCACAAATACATCACACATAAATGCCTCATATGAACCAATACTTTTGCTCATAAAATACCAAGGGGAATTAGTTCTTATTAATGAATGATTAGGTCAACCAGGTTCAGGGCTTCCATGTACCACCCTACCATAGATTGGCTGAACCAAATATATCTTTCAACTAATCACCCCCGTGCCATACTCCAAGAATGTGAGACTTATAACCAAAATCAACAAACGCTTCCTGAGGCTACACCACCTCACCCTCAACAATAGAACTAGGCTTTACCACAATCCCCATCAGATCACTAGGCCATAAACAATAAAAATCCAATAATAGGCTTTACTGCAATCCTCACTAGATCACTAGGCCAAAAACAAGCATAGATGCCACTGAATCTCTCCACCTACGCTGTGAGGGATTTGTTTGTCCCAACCTCTTAGCTTTATTGTGTATCCTGCCATTACTGGTCAATGAATTCCTAGGCCTACGAGTTCTCCACCCCCTAGTCTTTACCGTGTATCCCATCCCAGGATTCCTAGGCCCAATCAAGGGTACTCACCACTAAACTTTACCATGTATCCCGCCATTCCCTAGTCAAGGGATTCCTAGGCTCAATCAAGGTGTTCACATTCAGGTTTTACCATGTATCCCAGCCTAGGATTCCCAAGCCTTGCAAATAATCCTGGGACTACCCCACTCAACTTCGAGTCCATCTGGCAATCTAGCTAGGCTAAAAAACACTATCACACCTGGAAAAACCCATGCCAGTGACTACAAGAGAACCAAGAACACACATGCATGACCATGCATTATAAATCTAGCAAGGAACTCACACAAGAAAATCAATACATGCAAGTAAACTTGTTTTAGCTTGCTAGATCCTACCCTTCCTTGCTTGACCTTTGCTTCCTCTTTCCTTATTTTCTTTCTTAATCCAATGCTAAAGTGTTGCAAGAAAAATCTATCTCCAAGAGTGTGTGAGAGAGAGAATAGAGAGAGAGAGATCCAAAACTGAACTGACAAAAGGTACCAACTAATCCTCAAAATCCTTTTTATTAATGAGGCCTCTGTTTTTTTCATTTTTCATTATTTCCCTTCATTTATTCCTCACATGAAACCTGCGACATTTCCCCTTCCTTTTCTCATAATTTCCTTTATTTGTATAAATAAAATACCAATTAATGCCATTTTTCCTTTCCAAAGCCTTTTCCAATGCTTTGGTCAATTTCCTTAGCCATAATAAACTAAATGAACATCCACACTAAGATGCCTTTCCCAACATTCAACTTGGAATAAGTGTCCCATAACCGTGGTTATTATTTTTCCTTTATAAACTTTTATTACATGTACTTTTCACTAGGATTGTTACATAACCCTCCCCCTTAGGGGAACATCGTCCTTAGTGTTCAATGACACCTAAAACCAACAATACTGCTGAAAGAAAAACATATTGTCAATGGAGATTTATAACTTGGCTCAATGCAATATTTACAATGATCAACTTGCTGAGAAGCAAACCAACATGACAACATAAATACATGATAACCATAATGACATGACACCCATAGCTCTTATTGGAGCTTTATAACACAATTCATGGTGGTATTTACATCCATATACATATACATACACATACCAAAAACATCATACCAAACATATACAAAAAACATTCGCTTAACCAACGAATAGAGAAGGATACATAGCTTGCATCTGATCAACCATCTCCCGTGTAGCTTCATCGGGACTAAACTGCTTCAACTGAACTTTAAACTACTTGATTGCTCAGTTCCAAAGCATGAGCTTCTTTCTATGCAATATACATTGTGGTTCTAGTTGGAATTCTCCTTTTGGATCCACCTGTAATACAGACCAGTCAATCACATGATAAACATCTTTAACATACTTCTTAAGCAATGACACATAGAAAAATGTTGAAGAATCAAGGGAAATTAGGTGTAGTGTGATTCTTATTTACTTGATAACAATTTGTGGAGTCCTTTTACTTTTTCTTGTTAGCTTAATCTTCTTCTTCTTATTATTAATGCATGTGTGTGTACTTCATCAATGTTGGAAAATACTAAGAGGCCGGGGGGTGGGTGAATTAGTATTCCTTAGAAATTAGCACTTTTAAATCTTTTTAGAGCATTAGATAATATTCCATTATTAATGTTTATGCAGTAATAACAGTAAATAGAAGAGCACAGGAGGCACAAAATATTTAGGTGGAAAACCCCCTCCAGGTCAAAAACCATCGAACTCTTTTCTAATAAATTCTTTAATCTTCAACCCCAACTAAAGTGAAAGAAAAAACTTCCTAGAATTATAGAAAATAATTCTTCTCTAGCGCCCACTGGAAGGATGCCCAATGTGTTGGTTTCTTCAGTAATCAACTGAATGGATGCCCCAACACCCTAGACCAACCTACCACCCTGAAGTGTTCACAGGATCCAACTTGTAGGTGACTTCATGCACCTACCTAGCACCTCCCTCCCACCCTATAATGACTGAAATAATACAAGAGTGTGGATTCCAGTATCAGGGACAATGATACATAATACTATATGATTTACAATGATTTTGACCGAACACCCAATCACACTATGACCTGCAACCCAACCATGACATCATCCCAACAAAGACCCTTATACCTCCCAAAAATTCCTTTTTGACACTAAGCAGATTGATTTTTTTACAATAATGACTCTTCTAATGATGACACTTTTACAAATGACTCTTTTACAACTTTTCAATGATGACTCTTGGCCTTGACACTTCTTCACAATATGCAAATGGTTGTCATGTCTTCAAAGGATGTCTCGTTGACTCTTGGCCTTGATACTTCTTCACAATATGCAGATGGTTGTCATGTCTTCAAAGGATGTCCCGATGCAATGCCTCCTTTGATTTGATAATTCAACTCTTGAATTCCTGCTTGAAGTTTTGCTTTAATCTTATTCTACTTGCATGCAAAAATTTCTCGACGAAACCAATCCCAAAACAAAACAAAATAGCTTTCAACTTACCTCTGTCTTCAAAACACATGTAAGTGCATACTAATGAATAAATACAAATTAAAACTACAATGTGTACCTTAAGTGTTCTTGTCACTTTTTTTGTTTACTTGTTGCAATAGTAGAGAAAGACTTCCACTCTTGATATAGGCCTAGACTCTATGCAATACTATATCAAAAACTGACCTAAAGATATATACAATAAAAATTGATGACAAACCCTAAACTTGTGATGGACCAAGTTCTAAGTACAACAACAAAGACCATTCCATAAACTATGACAAGACAAGTAACATGAACATACAACATCATATAGATTTAGCCAACTTGGTGTAGCAACAATAATATGTAGCATAAAATTTGTAGTACCAATAATAGGACATCTGAAAAACTAATTGTGACATATAGAGACATAGAGATATAACCGAGACACTGTATATACTTACGTTGTCCTGCAAAAACATATGTCAGAGATGATACTCATATTTCAAATGTAAACACTAATCATACATACCTTGATGTAGGAGACTTACCCTTGACTGTTGATGTGTGATCCTTACTGCAGTGATCCGTGAATGCATTCTTTTTCTTGCCTTCTAGGAACTCCACATTGAATTTGTTGTATCTATGTCATTTCAAATCTCCAAGGTCTAAAATTTCGTCCTATGGTACCCCTCTGAGTCCTATTTGGAGCCCCACAGTTCTGATCAAAATTGGATTCTTCAAGAAAGCGTTATGCCCAATATCCCATGATGACATGATTATAACCTCGTTCAGTAAAGCTAACTTGTACGAAATGCCACATGTCACTGTTAAGACCTTCGACTCTAAAAATGCTACTCAACAAACAACAGTCTGTCCTTGTTCTATGAATATTTAAAAAATTTTAATCCAATGCTCAGAGATAAAGTTATGACAATTTTCCCAACGTCCCTTGTTTGACATGGAACTCAGGAGCCTGCAAAAACCATAACTTCCTCAGATCATATCTCTAAAAATATAGCAAACCAAGATCTGAAATTTGGTCACAAAGTTCATCATGATTTCAGATCAAATGAGTTGTAATTTCCACTTCTGAAGCTTCGCAGAAAAAACATTATAGCAAATATTCCATGATGACCTGTTTGAAGCCACAAAATCCCTACAAGAGGAGGATATGAGGGTCATTATTTATATGAATGTCTTGAGTTGAGAGGGTCATCAATAAGTGAACGTTGGAGGGATTTTACAAGGAAAAAAATATTATTAATTATTGACTATTCAATTACCACAGCCAATTATGAGTGTCATGCCACAACTCCATAGGGTTTTAGCCCACTAACTGGGTTACTAACTTCAATCATGAATATCTCTCAAACCGTGAAGAATTACTTGGCGTGCCATATATAAATGGAAACATACCAATGAGTAGAATCCATTTATAAGATCCTTGAATCAAAATATAGTAAGTTGTTAAGTCAAAATTCCCTTGCAATATCGAGGTAGCTCCTAGTGCTGCTTGGGTTGAAATCAATGACAACGACTGATCAACAATCTCCCCCTTTGGCATTGATGGCAACAAAAGTACTCCTCCTATGATCATGGCAACTCTTCCTACTGCATTCTCTCCCTCTTTATCATCAATGGAAAAGGGTAACTCCCCCTGACAAATAGCCATCCTACGGACCAGTACACACCCCACTCCCCCTTTCTACTCGAGTAGATAAGAGAAAGAGTCTAATGAAAACTTGGGAGAATCCAAATCTTTTGTTGAATATACTCAAATGATTCATGAGGTAATAGGTTTGGTAAATATGTCAGCAATTTGTTTCTTTGTGGCAACATATTCAATCTTGATATTCCTTTCGATGACCTGCTCTCTAACGAAATGATATTTAATTGAAATGTGCTTCGTTTTGGAATGCATCACAAGATTATTGGAGATATTGACGGCGCTGGTGTTATTGCAAAAGATGGGAATAGGTTCATCAAACTTGACTTGAAGATCTTGCAAAGTTTGCTTCATCCAAGGAACTTGTGTACAACAAGTTTTTGTCGCGATATATTCTACTTCTGTTGTGGACAACGAGATTGAAGACTACTTTTTACTTAACTATGAAACAAGACAACCACCTAGATAGAATGTTACTCCACTGGTACTCTTATGATCATCAACACTTCCTGCCCAATCTGTATCTGTATAAGCTTGGATAACCAAATCATTTCCTTTGGGATACCATAGAACATATTCCTTTGTGCCCTTAATATATCAAAGAATTCTTTTGACGACAATAATATGAAATTATTTTGGTGCTGCTTGGAATCTTGCTACTTATCCAACTGCCTGCATCACATCTGGCAGGGACACTGTCACATATAAGAGACTACCAATCATGGATCTATACAACCTTTGGGCCACATCCATTGATGAATATTCTTGTAGCCTATTACCATTGGGGCAAGGATAGGCTCACAATCTTCCATCTTGAATTTATTGAGCATTTCCTTTATGTACTTGATTTGATATATGAATATTCCTTTATCCTGCTGAGATATCTCAATAATTGTTAGATTTTCTTGATCCACTTTCACATAGATATTTCTTGTCAGTGCTTCCTTTCTTGAATCTATAATACATCAACTATTATTCTCCCCTTGAACATGTAATGAAACTACCAAATTGTTCAAACTACCTATCTGTCAATCGTAGACTTGTGTCATATACTATTGCATAAACTCCTCATCTTCAAATTTCTAGGAGTCGATAAGCTGAATTGTTCATAAGAATGTGTCATTTAACAGATCGTCTTGACTTGAGTCATTAACCAAAGCAATTGCAGATTCCTCACAATTCGTTACAAATCGTGAAAGCATAACTATTGGGACCTTATTGCCTTCTTTCTTTTCTTGGTCATCTTGTACTTGTTCATCCTGTACCTGTTTTCCTTTCCAAACCTTCTTATTCTTGTCATCAAGCTTTTCATTCATGGTTGATTCCATATTGTATCTGCAGTGACGAGCTATGTGTCCATAGTTATGACATTTGTAACGTTTGGTGTTATTCATAGAAGATTTCATTTGGTGTTTATCTCGTGATCCTACAAATTTGCTTCTAGGGTTTTGCCAATAATAGTTGTACCTATCTGGAACTTCACAATCCCTAGTCATATGTCCAAAATTGTTACATTTGTAACATTTGACATCATCTCTCAAATGATCAAATTTGTGGATATTGTGTTGAGTTCTAGAATATCCATTTCTAAGAGATATCCTGGAATTATATTCATTCCAAAAATACATACGACAATTTGAAGCTCTATGTCCAAACCTTCCACATGAATAACAGTGACCATAAAGATATGTTGATACCTAGGAGGAAATATTCTTCGAGGAATTGTCTTCCAAGGTTCTTCCTGCAAGTCTTGATCTCTCAATCTAGCTGGGAGATCTACCTGTTTGGTAGATTTTGCATATCCATCTTCTTTAGCTTTCATAGAAGGACTTGACTCTTTTTCAAATTTTTCTTTGTAACCAAGACCAATCTTGTCGCTGCATGATCACTGGTTGTTGATGAGTTCATCCAAAGTCTTTTAGATATTGGCAGTTTTGAAGAGTTTTTCCATTTTTTACTTCCTTTCGTAAAGAAACAATTTCAGCTTCCAATGCTTCTATTTCCTTGTTGCTTTCCCTTAATTCTTTCTTGAGTGATCCTTCAATTTATTTGTATTCTTCAACCTTTATTTTAAGATTTAGGACCTATTCCCTTTCTATCTTTAATTCGTCTTCAAGAGTGTTGATGTGCTTCTTCTCGACCTTGAGCTCTTTGATAACCCTGATCACTTCATTTTCAAATTCAACCTCAGTCATTTCTTCTTCTTCATCTCCTTCTTTGTGAGGTGCCTCTTGCTTATTGTGCTTGGCCATAAACAATAATATTCCATTGAATTATTCTTCATTATCACTATCTTCTTCGGATAAGGAGCTATCTTCTTTGGAGAATAAACTTTTCTTAAACCATTTCTTCTTGCCTTGCTTGTTGAACTTCCTGGGACTTTTATTTCCTTTCATAACAACCTCAGTTTTGTGAGGACATTTGGCTGCAAAATGCCCTAACTCACCACAATAAAAACATATTAATGGAAGTTTACCTTTAAATTTTCTTGTACCTATTCTCATTTTCCACGAGAAATAGGCAAACTCTTTATCTAAGAATTCTTCTTCATCTTCTTCCTTTTCCTCATCCTTACAATTGCAATTTTTTGCTTTTGGAGTCTACTTGTCCTTACTATTCTTCTTGTATGTGGAAAATATTATTTATAAGTGAGATGTGCCATCCTCTTCTTCAATCCTCATTCATATGTCGTAGGAATTCCATGCAATTAATCTATGCTGACATTGGTCAAATTTGATCTATCTTCCAAGATAGATACCTCAGGGTTAAATCTTGCTGGCAAGGTTCTGAGGAGCTTTCGGACAACAATTTTCGTCTCAATAGGTTCTCCCAAACCTTCCAATGTATTTGTTGTTTCATCAACACGCTAAAACTCTGCAGCAATATCTTCATCTTCCCTCATTTTGAGTTGCTCAAATGTTGCCCTAAAAATTTGAAGTTTTGCTTCTTTCACCTTTGAGTCACTTACATATATATTTTCAAGTTTTCCCCATACCTCTTTAGCAGTTTTGCAACTCAATACCTTAAGATAAACAGATTCAATAAGCCCACTGATAATAAGATATTTAGCCTTTGCATCATATACCATATTTTTCTTACCTTGTTCATCTCGGGTTAGTGTGAAGCCTTTGTAAACGATTTTCCATACTCCGTATCCTTGCACCTGTTAGCGCTTGGAATTCACCTACGCTGAGATAGACAAACTCTCAAGGCTACATCAAACCATTTCACGTCGTAGCTAGCCCTATGAGGTATGAGAAGGCTCTCTCGGGTCAGATTCGGTAGATCTTTCAATATGATAAGCTGACCAATTAGGATCAAAGATATTAGGCTAGTAAATTGATAAGGGGGGTTGATTTAAAGATTTTTGGTTTTTGGTGGCAATTGGAGGGAGTGCAATTCAGGGTGCGGGGATTGAGCACAGTTTTTGCAGGGGGATCTTTGGGGCAAGGTAGGAGTGAGCGCTGATGCCTTAACCTGAGATAGATGATCAAGGATGATAGGGAAGGAGCTAAAGAGGGCAAACAACCATTAGAATCCTCTCTAGATAGTAGAAAACATAAATTTTGAACAAACTAAAAAGCTGAGCATGTCAAAGAATGATTTCAAACTTTATCACTTCATCTGTCCAAATAGAAGCAAAAGAGAGATGTGGAATACATAAACAAACTTACAAGAACATGTAGAGAACACACCATCAACACAACAATCCACAAGAATCCACAATGATGTCTGTAAAACCCTGGCCTTCCTTTTCTTTAAATTGCAGAGATAGATGTACAATATACAATACAACTTTCTTCCACAAGAGTTCAACCTTCCAACCTCTCAAAATGACTAAGAAAACACATAATATAGGCAAGCTAACCTCTTCCCTTACCTCTAGGGGTCGAGCTCATCCTTCTAGGAGTAGTTTGAACTAATTCCAAACTAAGCAC